>LOJH01003879.1:13815-24573 GCA_001685095.1 Ellobius talpinus
GGAGGGGAGAGCCAGGGAGGGGAGCAGAGAAAAATGTAGAGCTCAGCAAATATCTAAGTCCCTCCCTACTCCTTCCTGTATGTCTCTCTATCTGTATCCCTGGCTCCTCCATATTCTCTATGACAAATTAATTCCTGTCAACTACTCACTGGTTCCGCCCTCTGACCCAAGGTTAATTTTTTTAACAGTCTCGGAATTTCACAGTGAGACCAAATATATTACCACAACAGACACTTGGGCCCAGGGTCTCCATAGGGACCCTCTGTATCCAAGATACTTAATGCTACCATTCCTCAAAACAGTTGATTTGCCATAAAAGCTGCTGTCTATATCTGTTTAGACCACAAGAGCTCAGAGAGATGCTGGAAGTCGCATTCACTGTGTCTCCTGAGCACAGCCTATGTGATGGGTGTGCTCTGCTCCAGCCTCACAGGATTCCCCAAAGCCCAGGTTAAGACATTTCACATTGACCACTCACCTCTCCGGGTTCACAGAGCTGGAGACCGAGCCAGAGGCAGAAAGGATGCATGCAGGCTCTAGCCCATTAGCCCATTGCACAGACAGACATCTGAGGCTCTACTGGGGAGATCCTAGAGGATAAATTCACCACGAGTAGAGTCTAAGAATTGTAGAATCTGGATCCTGCCTCATCTACCCACCAATTCAGAAGTTCTCCTAGTGTTAGTCATTTGCAGAAATCCCAGAGAAACAATTAGAATTTAGAATCCTCAGCCCATGATCATGCCCAGCTGATGGGTGGGATTGGCCCTCCCTCACTGGTGGTGTTCCATAGCACTCTGTCTGGTTCTCAAATGAGCAGGCTGGGGGTGTTTTGGGGAGACAACTTATGGCTGTACAAACATCACACCTGTAACTTGGCCCTGGGCTGCTGAGATCCAGGGGCTTTTCATATTGGCCAGCCAGGTTGCAGAGCCATGCTGGGCTTAGCATCCAGGCCCTTGCTATTTGATCACCACCCTGCCCATTTTTCAGTAGGAACTGGCTCTTCCTGTCCACCTGCTCTGTGGTCAGTTTTACAACGTTAATGCTCAACTCTGAGTCACCAGTAATATGTCAGTGTTGCATCAAAGCCACTTCCCCCGGTGTCATTTCACCAAGAGTGCGTCCAGATTTGAATCCTCTACTTTATTCTCCCCGTGGCTTACATCCTCTCTTGTATGAGTCTGAACCTGTGGCTGTGGCTCTCTCTTACAGAGGGCTTTATTATTTGTTCTTTTTTTTACTTTATTTTTATAGATTTATTTATTTTACGTGCATTGGTGTGTATATATGTCTATGTGAGGGTGTCAGATCCCCTGGAACTAGAGTTACAGACAGTTGTGAGCTGCCATGTGGGTGCTAGGAATTGAACCTAGGTCCTCTGGAAGAGCAGGTAGTGCTCTTAACAGCTGAGTCATCTCTCCAACACCTTGTTCTGTATTTATTAAGCAGCACAGAAAGCATCACACAGGGAAGGAATGAGGTACACTTTACAGAAATCTAACAGAATTTTACAAAGGATTGTCACTGACTCCAACTGACCCCAAGTGACCCAGACAACAAAGAGTACTACAAAACATTGTTTTGTCGGCCGATATCCAAATGTTGTTGGATGCAACATTTACGGTGGATGTTCATTTTATAAAATTGTTTTCAACCTCTAGTTTTGCTGCTTTCAGCACATACATTGCTCTCTGGATGAGGCGCATTGAGGGGGACATAATGTAAGATTACAGGTATGCATTAGCTTAGGTTGTAAAGGTTGATTACATGGGAAACCCTAAGCAAGGAAGGGCTGGTTGTTACATTGTTCTCTTAAAGGTTAAATCTCGGACTGAGTACACAGTAGGAGAGCCATCTTAGGTGACCTCAAGGTATATGATTAACTCTGGTTATAAAGTCCAGTAAAAATTCCAGTCTCTTAGAATATAAGAGCTGTCTGCTGGGTGGTGGTGGTGGTGCACTTAATGCCAGCACTCAGGAGGCAGAGGCAGGTGGATCTCTGTGTTCGAGGCCAGCCTAGTAGTCTACAGAACTATTTCCAGGACAGCCTGGCTATACAGAGAAACCCTACCTGTGGACATGTCAGAAGAGCAACAGGTGGCAATTGAAGTTCCGGAGGTCGGCCCAGGAAGCAAAGCTCTGATGGGTGAAGCTGGATCGGCAAATCCCCTAGAGCCTTGCCTCTTTGTGACTGGTGTGCCTTTGCGTGTTTGCCGCTGCCACCTTCCTCTGGTATCTGTCATGGTGTGAGTGGGTGTAGGGAGACCTCCACGGCCTCTAATGTGGTATGATTATTGTGGAAATGTCCCCTTCTACTGGGCATTTTTACCTGTGGATTATTATGAAGATGATTTCCTCCCAAGATGTACTGTTTAACTGAAGCAATGATTTTTGTACAATAATAGTGTTAGTTTAAATAGGATTTTGATGATTGAGGGTCTTTAATAAATATAGTAAGGGATTATGATAGAGGTTAGTTTAGCAGGAAAACTAATAGAGGTAAAAGAAAGATACGGTGTTGCTCACGCCCCTGATAAAACAAGGGCTGCATATAGAAAATAAGAATGAGGAAATGTCACACAGCTGGTTTCGCTTGAGGAGCCATATAGACGGTGGCTTAGGCTAATGATTAAGAAAAATCATTGTGTCCCAGAAGCTAAGTTAGCTCAAGTTCTTTTAATCTTAATGTTGAGAGATGTGTTCACGGGTTTCAGTGTGCCTCATAGCTAAAACAAAGCTTTAAATATATATGACTTATGGTTAGGTTAAGATGTTTTTATTAATGGCTTTGAGGTAAGAAGTCTTGGAAAACAATTTAAAGGCATATTTTTTAATAACTGAGTGAGGGACTCATCAAGGTTTGGGAGCTGGAACAATGGTAGCCTGGCTGCTGCTGGTTGATGTACCTTTCTTGCTAGGATGGGTTGGTGATGATTAATTCCTTGTACCCATTTCTGCCCTTAATTTCCTGATATAAAAAAACTGTTGAAGAATGAGTATGTACCCTAAGGATTTAAAATAGAGATGACTGGCTGTTTTTCATATATAAAAGTTTAGATTTGTGATTCTTCTAAGATCTCTCATAAGATTACCTTTTGAGATAAGTAATAAAGTGGTTGATCCTTTCACTGTAACCGCAAAATGCGGCCTGGCTGAGAAAAACACCTTGCTCGCTTATATACTGTTAATCTATAACAAGTTGCTTGGGTATGACTGGATGTGGGTTCTTGGGACAATTTGTTTTTCACCTGTAATACGTAAAATGTTTACTCATGTAAGGGAGGTGGAAAACATGCTGGTTTTTACTTGTATTCATTGTAATTATTCACAAAAAATAGAATGTAACCATATTGTAACTTTTATACTGTTTGAAAGATTTTACTGGGATATATAAGCTGTAAGAGAAAAAATAAAGTTAGTTAAAAGGAAGACATCAAGAGAGACAGAAAGGATACACCTGGATAGAGAGAGGTAAGAAAAGAAAAAGAGAAAGATGACAGAGAGACCCTAAAGGTGTGTGTAGAATTTTTTTTGCAGGCCCCAGAAAGTAAGTAAGTTTTGCCCCTCCTTGTCAGCTCCAGAGAATTAAGAAAAGTCGAGTTGAGTGGTTAGTTTGCCAACTCTTAATCCCTTAATCCCTGAGCTGCTGAAGGCTGGTCCTATCTCCAAAAAACAAGGAAGCAAAAAGAACATAAGAGATATTTTTATCAATACATTGCTACTTTTCCCCATTTCAGCTCATCACACAACCGTGAGGCCAAGATTTTTGTTTTTGTTTTTTGACAAAAAAGACAGACTCTCAGAGTCTGTCTCAAGTCTGCCTCACTTTCCCTACAGAAATCATCAGAATAGAAGGGTCCACGGTACCAATAGTAGACATCCACAAGGACTCTCTTGGCCACTAGGATGAGAATATGCTCTGACCTCTGGAGGTCTTCTGCCCTTAATGGCCAAGCCAGGGCCAGGCCAAGGGGGTGTTATCTGATGTCGTAAAGTAACTCTGAGAATAAGGTGGCAAGGACACTCTACTCCCTGTTCACCAGGGGAAGCTAGAATCTGAAGAAAGAATCACCCCTGGGTGCTCCAAACATGGCAGCCAGCCTGACTCCAGAGCCCCAGCATGTACCCCTTTTTGTTCTCTTGGCCCTGTGGGGGGGTTCTGCTACATCGAAGATGCCCCTCTGTTGCTTCCAGAGGCTTCCCTGAAGGTGCTTCCTCTATTGCCAACACTGTGGTTGTGAGGTGCTTAGGAAACACCAGGGGCATGCTACTGCCTCTTAAGCTTCACCCAGCCAGAAACCGGTCCTTCTAGCTCGCAACCCACACCAAGATTTGCTCACGGCTACAGAGACATCCTATCCTGGTGTTTTATTACTTACTGACATTTCCCACTCGAAGACACTTTCTGAGTCCTCCGGTCTATGTGTAGGCCAGGCCCGTGTGCAGAAAGATAGCAAGCATTCCTTTCTTACAGTCTGTGGGTCATCGAAGAGATCCCAGTGAGTAAGGATAGAGCCTGGGGGGGGTCTCTGCAGACAGATGACTGCCCTTCTGTAAGACAGAAGAGATACCGAGCCATCTTCTAGGGCTATCTCCCTGGCAGAGCATCCTCTGCAGACTTAGTTGCTTCTTTGCTGACTTGGGTGTGAGCATTTGCATCCCTTCCTTCCTCATTAGCGGCCATGAAAGACAGAAAGCCTGTTTGGATTGTTTGAAGTGTTTTTTTTTTTTCCCCCTTTTTGCTTTTTTCTCAAGACAGGGTTTCTCTGTGTAGCCCTGGCTGTCCTGGAACTCTCTCTGTAGACTAGGCTGGCCTCGAACTCAGAGATCTTTCTGCCTCTGCCTCCCAGGTGTTGGAGATAAAGGTGTGCACCAGCACTGCTTGAAGCCTTTAATACCCTGTGGCAGAGGCAGGTGGACCTCTGTGAGTTCAAGGCCAGCCTGGTCTACAGAGCAAGTTTCAGAACAGCTAGGACTACGCAGAGAAACGCTGACTCAAAACAAAACAGAGACAACCTGGGGGTAAATGTTCCCTTTGATTTTCATCATCCCACTCCACCCTAAAATCTGCTCTTTTCCCTGATGTGGTCACAGGGAATGGAAAGTAAAAACAAAGGCTCCGAGCAAGATGGGGCAGAAACAAGAGCAGGCAGAAAGGAGTTAAATAGAGAAAATCAGGCTAAGACTGCTGGACAGAAGGCAGGCCCGAAGACCTGTAGAGCCCCCATCATCTCCAGCCTCCCCCCATCTTCAGCCTCCTCCCATCTCCAGCATCTACCCTTGCAGACTGCTGCTCTTTGGATTTCTGTTATCATTGGCAGCAGCTGGCCTAGCCCCTGGCACAAGCTTTCCAGGTCTCTCCATCTTAGTCCTTAGAGGCATGGCTGGGATGGGTAAGAAGTTGACCTTCTAGAAAAGACAAACACCGACCCTGGAGCTCGAGAAAGGAACTGCTTTATCCCCTGGGGTGGAAGGGGCTGGGAACCTGCTAAAGGGACACTAACTGAATTTTTATGACACCTCCAGACCCCCTTCCTCCTCCTCCCCCCATCCCCCTGTTGGTCCTGTTTAGACGCCCACCCACCCCCATGCCTTCCTGCTGTTTCTCCTCACAGCGTCTTCCAGGAATAAGAAGCCACCATCTTGGGGAGCCTGTGTTAGCTTTCCGTGTCTACCTAGGTCTCTAACTCTCCTTCAACTCCTTCAAATGCAATGTGCATTTGTTGACTCTTGAGGTCTTGAGTTTGAACAGTCCCTACCACGTCTTGGAAGTGAATTGGAAGCAGGCTACGAAAGTATGGTCACTGGGTGTTGGAGGGCTCTGAGGGCTGTGGGCTTTTTGCTTGTTTGTTTGTTTTCTAGATGGGGTTTCTTTGCATAACCTTGCTCTTGTAACTAGCTCTGTAGAGCAGTTTGGCCTTGAACTCACAGAGCTGCCTGCCTCTGCCTCCCAAGTGCAGGGATTAAAGGCTACTCCACCACCGCCTGGCTGTACTGGGGTTTAAGGCAGTGCTGCCAGGGATGACAAGCACCGCCCCTCCTCCGCCCCAGGCTTTGAGACACTTTATATGCTATGAGGAACTGGGGTGAGGGAGGTTCTGTGACAGTCTTGTGGGGGCCTAGATTTGATGGCGTCTCTGACATGAACTTCCAGGGCCAAACTGACACTGGTCAACGGTGATCCACCTTCTCCACTCCACACCAGGGGCTGTAGCCACCACCATGAGGCTGAAGACCAGAGGACTCTGGACCTGAGCTGTGGTTCAGAAGGCTCCAGGATCGGTTGCTGTTGCTGAGCTCTGGCCTGAAAACCAGCATCTGAGACCCAGAGGGACTTTCCAAGCGTTGAGTGGTGGAGGGACTGTGTTACTGTAGGAACTGAGCGCTTGCTTCACTCTTTCAGAGACAGAGTTCAGATTAGACCTGGGTGCCTGTCCTGAAGGATGCTTTGCTTCTGTTTCGATAACTGGTTGGCTTCTCCATTCATATACTAATTTGAAAGAGGGGGGGGAAAAAGCTTCCTCTGAGTCAGTGTGAACTGTTCGGGAAGGGTTTGTGTCCATCTTCAGTTTTAGAGCACTTCACAGTCCGCTGGGCAGAGACCAGGAGGAAGCTGTCAGGCTCGGCTCCTGCAGTCTGGGATGGGCCTCTTGGGACAGGATAAGCCAGACATGGACTAGCTCCCATTACACACCAAGTCTCCAGGAAAGACAAGGCTGTGTGAGGCAGTAAGGGCACACGGAAGAACTGCTGTGTGCAGAACCCTGGGGCTACAGCCCCTTCACACCGTGGAAGGAGACGGCTAGAATTTTCTTCTTCTTTGAGAACTCAGGACAAGAGAACAGAACCAGCGAGTTTGGGATCCACGAGGCACCCCACGAGGGACTTGACTACTGGGAGGGGAGGGCCGGGCCTTCACTCAGGAGAGAGTGTGGTAGATGCTCAGTTCCTGTCTGCTTCTAAAGCCTGAAAGAGGAACTGAGGAACTGGCACTTTCACCAGCCCAGGATCTGTGCAGGATGGGATCTTTCTCCTGAGGTCTCAAAGGCTGCCCGTGCTGCTGGAGCGGGCACAATTTCCTAAGTTTCATTTCCTGCAAAAGTCTGAAGGTTCTGAACATAGCAAGGGGCTAGGTACCCCAGAAGACAGGCTCTCTGCGAGCAGGCAGGTGGGGCCCATTTGCCTAGCTGGGGGATCCCTGTGCTTGGGAAGTGATCAAAGGCTCAGTTTGCATCAGAGCACTGGTTCAGGCTGGGCCAGAAAGTTCATTCTCTGTGGAAAGCCATGAGGAAAAGTCTTTAGACACGGTGGAACACTTGTGGGTGAGAGCTACAAGGGCTCTTCCTCTGCCACCTGGGCTGGGATAAGACAGCCCCCACCTTGGGCCCTGAGGCCCTGGAGGAAGGGTCTACAGAGTAGAAATCCCCTGAGGGTCCTGGGAACAATGGTACCTATTGCCAGCTGGGACCAACTCCATCCCACAGGGCTCAAGGTGAGTCCTGGAGAGGTTCTAAAGGTGTTTGGCGTGTGAAGATGGATGAACATTGGTTCTCATCACATGCCATTCCTGCATCCACTGAACCGAGGCCCTCAGGTGACAAAAAGTGACAAGATGCCCAGCCAGAAAGTGAGACACATAAATTAGGAAAGTACCCAGGCTCTTCCAGGCCCTCCCAGAGCCCTGCAGAGCACAGGTGCTTGGGGCCAAAGGCCACCTGACCGGGGCATCCAGCAGCACTTTGGAATACACCATGCCTTGGGTGTGCCAGCGTGGGTGAGCATATCTAGCAGCTTAGCCTTAGGAGGCTACAGTCGCTCCATTCCCTGGCAGCTCTAGGAGGACTTGGGAGGGACCAGGTTTAGAATGAAGCTCATCATGAAGGCCAGGTATCTTCCCAGGAATCTAAATCCCAGGAACCCACACCATGCTGTTCCCTGCAGCATCCCAAGGCCAATGACAGCACACACTGGCTTTTCATGAGTGGTCCCACCTTGATGTTACAGAGAAGGGAATGGGTTGTTCCAACCAAATTTATCATCACAAACGATTACCCGGGCAAAAGTGAGCAGGGCTGAATCTGGAGACCCTTGACTTTCACACTTGACCCCAGTGCAGACTCGCTTGTCTTACCTAGGATGCACTTACCACTGCCCAGGGCCTGGTCATGGCACATTGCTCCCTGGCACAATGATCCTTAAGAAGGGCTGGGGAGAAGTAAGAGTAGAGTCATCCAGGGCACAGGGGCACGCAACACAGTGATGCTCAGGATGGCCCTGCGCCTGCCTGCATCAGCCCTGCCCCTGCCCAGTACTTCATGGCAATAGTAATTACAGGACTTGGCAACTCTCAGGTGCCCTCTAATAGTGTGCCAAGTTCTGCCACAACAGTTGACAGACACAGCAAACCAGGCTGTGTTCTCTTTAGTCTGGCTTGTAGAGCAGTTTTCCCAGCTCACCCCGCTCCCTGGTCTCTGAGGTCCATCAGGGCCCAGGAACCTCCCCGACTATGCATCTAGGACTTGGCATCCATTTGCCTGTGAGGCTCCACCTGTCGGGTCCCCTATACAGTTGGTCAGGGCGTCTTCCTAAGTCACAACCCTCGACTTAGGACTGTAGGTTATATCCATGAATGAGTTTTTAAAAATGGTTCCAAAAAATTCCAAAAGCCCCAAGCCCCCTGAACATCGTGTACCTATGTTCTTTCATAAGGGGCCACTTGTTTGGATGAAGTCCCTAAACCCTAAACCCTATTGTTTTCTCGGGGAACAGCTCTAGGCCCTGGACATGCAAACTCGGTGGCTTGGATGGCAGCACCTCACTTGATAAAGAGAATATTCATCAGTTTGGTTAAAACAAAACAAAACAAAAATCAAAGAAACCTTTTTGTGGGGCTGGAGATGACTCAGCAGTTAAGAGCACTGGCTGCTCTTCCAGAGGAGCTGGGCTTGGTTCCCAGCAGCTGCATGGCAGCTCACAGCTGTCAATAGCTCCAGTTTGTGCACACACATACCTGCAAACAATACACCCATACATGTAACACAAAATAATTAAAACACCAAACAAACAAACAAAAGCGCCCAAACCTTTTGGGTTTTGACAGTTTCTATTGACAGTTCCACTGAGGGCCCCAAGGGTGTTCTTGAGAGCCCACGATTCAGGCTCTTTCTCTTCTATCCATCTACTCATCCCTCCAGCACTCGCTCACACCACGCTCATTAATTGATGAGCTATCAGTTCATCCGGCAGTCATTCACTCATTCCCATCCCATCCATTCCTCATTCACACACCGCCTACATCATTCATTTAGCATTCTTCATTCATTCATTCATCCATCCATTCATTCAGTGTTGTTCTAGATATCGGAGATGTAGAACAAAGAAAGGTCAGACCAGTCAGAAAGTATCAGGTAACCCGGGGACATCAGGGCAACACCAGTTCTAGAGAACAGAAGAGGTGACAGGCCAAGCTGGAGTATTACTGTTTTCTGCGGAGGTTTCTGAGAGATGACGTTGATCGAAACTTTGTTCACCAGCTCCTGTCCTGGGGATGAGAACAACTAGGAGCCTGACATTCATGCCCTCTGCTTGGGCGGGATGCTTGGCTAGAGATCTGGGAAGGGACTTGCCAACAGACAGACTCCCAGAGGGCTGGCCAGGCACGATGGAGAGGCTGGAGAAAGGGTTTCTGCAGGGAGCTGTGGAGACATGCTGGAGTGGGGCAGGGTTACTGGGGCGAAGTCTCAGCTATGCAGATGGACATGTTCCATCAACCACACCCCAGGCGTGGCATGGAGTTCTCCTTCTGAGGGCATACTGTAAAATGCCTACTATTCCTAACTTGATGGGGATGTCTGCCCACCAAGGACCCCTCACTCTTTTCCTGCCCGTGTCCCTGCATCAGGTGTTATTTTGCTGGCTCCTCAGCCACGGTGGTGCCAGCTTCTTGACTCTGGGTGTACTGTATGCACTTCATCCCTTTAATGACTGGTGGTTCTTTGTGGTTTTGCTGCCAATATGCTTAGGCTCCAGATTCCTAAGCATTCTGGAATGGGAACTATGTTCTGGAAGGGCATTGCCCAGGTACTGGAAGTGCTGGGAGCAGCAGGCCTGGGTTCCTTCTGAAGTCACCACACCCAGCTGATGGAAAGGGTCAGATAACAAAATCTCAGATTGCTTGTACCCACCTGAGGACTGTACTGATCTATACCATGGTGGGTGGTGGTGGGCTCCAAGCCAAACACTATTTTCCCCTAGAGAACAGATGGGAGGCCAGAGCCTCCAGCTCAGTAGGGGCCCGGGAATTTCTCCAAATCTGTTGACTCTTGATGATGTGGCATGGCTTGGAAACTACCTTCTAGTGCCACAGGTATGAGACTATGTGCCTGAGCAGGTAGGTATCTGTGCAGGTGGGCATCGTGTAGGTGGGCGTCTGTGCAGGTGGGCATCCTGTAGCTGGGTGTCTGTGCAGGTGGGCATCCTGTAGTGGGCGTCTGTGCAGGTGGGCATCCTGTAGTGGGCATCTGTGCAGGTGGGCATCCTGTAGGTGGGTGTCTGTGTAGGCAGGTGTCTGTGTAGGTGGGTGTCTGCAGGTGGACATCTGTGCAGATGGGCATCCTATAGGTGGACATCTGTGCAGGTGGGCATCCTACAGGTGGGCATCTGTGCAGGTGGGCATCCTGTAGGTGGGAGTCTATGCAGGTGGGCATCTGAGCAGGTGGATGTCTGTGCAGGTGGGCATCCTGTAGGTGGGTGTCT
>LOJH01003879.1:26623-37752 GCA_001685095.1 Ellobius talpinus
CTGCCTCTGCCTCCCTAGTGCTGGGATTAAAGGCATGCGCCACCACCGCCCAGCTGTTTATGTTTTTTAGAAAGGGGCTTTTTTTTTGCCTTACAGCTCAAGTTCACAGCGGCAGCGAAGGGAAGTCAGCTGGAATGTGAGGCAGCTGGTCAGTTGCGTCCACAGTCAGGAAGCAGAGAGAGAGGAGCGCTTGTGCTCCCTCTCTTTCTCCTTTTCATTCAATCCAGGACCCCAGCCCGTGGAACGGTGTCCCCCACACTTAAAGAGTCTATCTTCCCACCTCAACTAATCCAGTCTAGAAGGTTCCCAACAGACAAGCCCAGAAGTTTGTCTCTTAGGCACTAGATTCTGTTGAGTTGATAATATTAACCATTTCTTGTGGACCCAGGAGTTCTCTCTTACCCACCCTTAAGTTATTTGCACTAAACGATAACCTTTGAAGAGAGTGGATCATGACTATCATACAGACAGTCAAGGAATGCTTCTGTGGGAAAGACTTCCCTTGGCTCATTTTCAGGGAGGGACCTGGCCAGAGACGTGGAAAAAGCAGTTCACAAGGAATGCAGGAATACGGGTACTGCTTAGAGAAGTGGCTCTCAAGCCGTGGGTTGTGACTCCCACGGGGATCCCATATCAGGCATCCTGCATAGCAGATATCTACATTATGATTCCTAACAGTAGCAAAATTACAGTTATGAAGTAGCAGCAGAATAGGTTTATGTGGGTCACCACAGCATAAAGGACTGTATTAAAGGGTTGCAGCATTAGGAAGGTTGAGAGTCACTGGCTTAGAGCTAGGCAGAGATGCTCTCTCACTGCTGGCCATCTCCTGCCTCAGCTGGGAAGGCTTCCGATTCTCTGGGGACATTCCCAACCACCCTGTCCTGTGCTTGCTGGGACTCTGTCCCATTTACTCTGCACCTCCCTGCAGCCACTATTGTCCACAGGGCTTTGGTGAATAGGCCACTCTCCCAAGCCCACTGTATCCCTTCAGGCAGACCTGTTGGCTAATCCATTTTTACGGACCTCTGGTTGAAGGTGTCTGGAGCCCAGAGCCAGCCTCCTTCCCACATCTGATGGAAGGCTACTGGGTGAAGAGGAGGAGGAGGAGGAGAAGGGATTGGGTTGGCCCCGAGCTTGAATGGCTCAAAGTAGAAGACGTTGAACAGGAGGCACTGTGGTTGAAAGAGACTTGGAAGCAGAAAGAGCATGGGTCGGGGGTGGGGTGGGCAGTGCTGCAGCAGCTACCAGGCAGATGTGGGCAGTGGGGCTGGTCCACTGTCCCCAGGGCTATGTGACAACTGTGCTGGCTGTCACTTAACAGATGAGGGGTGTCTTGGAGAATGTCTATGAGGGATTTTCTAGATTAGGCTAGTGGAGTAGGAAGTCCTGCCCTAACCGTAAGTAGCACCATTCTATAGGGGTGTGTGTGTTGGTGTGTATGTGGGGGGGAGGGTCTTGACTTCATAAGAAGAAGAAAGTAAACCAAGAGCCAGCATTCACCCCTCTCTCCTTCCTGACTGCAGCTGTAATGTGGCCAGTGACTTTAAGCTCCTGCCACTGTGCCCATCCCTCCATGATGGACTGTGTCACCTCAAACTGTGAGTCAGAACTAACCCCTCCTGCTTTAAGTTACTTCTTATCAGGTATGTTGTCATAGCAATGAGAAAAGCAGCTAATACAGGCACCTTCTGTCCCGTCAGTTGGGAAACCAGAGTCCAGGCAATGCAGGTGACAGATCCTGGAAGCTGGGACCCCTGACTATAGCTAGCCTATGTCAGGAAGCAAGTGTAGCCTTGAAGCAACCTCTCCTGGGCTCAGTAGACAGCAGAGAGCATCTGGATCCCTTCTCTGATACTCCTACCTCAAGCCTCACTCCTTTGTTGTGCTCAAGGGCTCAGCAGAGTCTGATCAGCATGGGTGTGACCCAGGGTGTGGTTCGGCCATTCAGGACTGCGGGCTGACAAGGCCCAGCAGCTCAGAGGACATCCTAGGACTGTAAGAGTTGTGAAAGCAACTGACCTTCCCTAAATTCAGAAGCCCTTGTCCTGGAGCCAAGGATTTGTTCCCCAGAGAAAGGACATTCCAAGTTTGCACTCTTGATTTTATTGCCTTTTAAGACTTGTGACCATGGCTCCCAACAAAGAAAACAGAAAACCCTTCCCCCAACCCCACACAGCCTGGTCTTCACCAAGCTCAGAAGTCTCCCGGCAAAGGTCTGTTTTGGCCATCCATCCATAAGTATTTGTTGAGCGTCTACTACATGCTAGGCAGGCAGACCAAGAGGCAGGTGTTTATAATGCCTGGTTCAAGGAGGCCACGACTAGCCCAACGTCCTGAGAGGAAGTCCAGTGCCAGTATAAGCAGGAAAAGTTCCAGCACTTCACACTGCGCCACAGAAGTCCAGATGCCCAGCGGGACAGCTTGCATCATCGAGGACTCATTTGCATAGGCTGTTATGCAAGGGCCAGAGGGCCTGAGAACAGGGCTCCACATCTCTGCTCCCTGGAGGAGCCTAACGGCCTGCCAGTGGGAATGGGTAGAGGAAGGAGGGACATGGATGGCCCAGACTGGAACAGGAGCCATCAGGATAGGGCACAGTGAGGACAATGGGAAGTGGGAGGGTGCGGGGTGGGGGGGGGTGGAGCACTTTTGTGAAGGTGGTAGGGAGAAGGGAGCAGGCTTCTCTGCCCTCATAATGTCAACAGTGTCCCTGCGCAGGGGAAGCACCTGTGTGGGAAGGTTCATGCATCTGCTCCCTCTCCCTGAGTGTCCTAGAGTTCCGAAGGCTCCAACCGTGTTCTGGCCACAAGGGGTGGAAGACACCAGAACTCTGGGTGGATCTTGGAACAGCCTCTGTAACAGGTGCACTGACAGGCCCGCTAATCACACAGAGAGTGGTTGTCTGAACATCCCTGACACCTTGTCATCCCATTCAAGGCTGAAGGATCTGAGTCCCTTACAGTCACAGCCAATGTCCCTATTCCAAGATCTCCCAAAGGCCTAGAGTCTCCAGGCATTGTCTCTAGCTAAGTAGATCCCTCCCAGGGACTGAGAACCTGTTGAAGCCTCAGACAGTCAGGCATTCTCAGAATCTCCTTGTAGAGACAGGACTGAGATGGAGATCAAGCCAACCACACAGGACCAAGGCCTCTCTGGCCCCTTCCCCAACCATTGTGCTGTTAAACCTGCAGCGTATGTGGTGCCCGAAGTTAAAGAAACTCATGCCCGGTGTGGGGTCTCCACCTCAAACACAGCCACAATGGTTAGGATCCTTTCCTGCCTTCTCACAGATGCTCTCATTTGCTGCCTTTTGGGGGAGGTGACTGGACCCGATGTGTCGGAAGCCTCAGCATCAGGCACTGGACCAAGATTCCGGTTCCTTCCATGTTCACCAGAGTCTCCTTTCCTAGATCCCTGCTCTCCTATTCTCCAAAGGTTGCTGAAGAGGTGACAGTCCTAGCCTAGCCACAAGGGTCTCAGTCCCCTAGCCACAAGGGTCTCAGTCCACATAGATTGGGGTGCAAACATCATCTTGCACCTCTGGACACTGGAAGGCCAAGGCCAAGTGTCTGGCAAGAATTGCCCATTGGGTCATTGTGTCCTTTCCTGGCAAAGATGAGAGAAAGAAACAAGTGCCCTTGATCTTGAATCAGGTCACTGACTATCCAGAGGGTTTCTCCCATCTGACCTCATCACTCAAGAGGCCCCTACCTCCTAACACTATCCCATTAGGGGTAAAAATAAGAACATATGAATTTTGGGGACACAGATATTTGGGCTGTAACAGCAGGTACATGTGTTGTTGTTGTTGTTGTTGTTTGTTTTTGGTTTTGTTTTGTTCTTCGAGACAGGGTTTCTCTATAGCTTTGAAGCCTGTCTTGGAACTAGGTCTTGTAGACCAGGGTGGCCTCAAACTCACAGAGATCCACTGCCTCTGCCTCCTGAGTCCTGGGATTAAAGGCATGCGCCACCACCACCTGGCTAACAGCAGGTACTTTTAAAGATCAGGATTGTAGCTCATTGTTCAGGGATGTAGACACCTCCTCCCCATTAGAAAGTTCCAGAACCCAATAGTCCTTACTGCAGGGTCATCAAAGGGCAGGGGCCAGTGGCCACCTTGATTTGTAGAGGAGGCAGAGGCCAGGGTGAAGAGAAAAGGGTGCCACTGGACAGACAAGAAGAAGCCTGGACAAGAACTTAGGGAGATTTAAACGCAATTGCCGTGAAAGCCTATCGGACAGATGATGAGAGAAAGCAAGTCCTTCTGACAGCTGAGAAGGAAGACAGATGGCACATCGGCACATCTGGGAGGCCGACGCTTCCACGTAAGCATCCCAGCTAGAGAAGCAGGAGGATTCAGAGGGGTGGCTGTGTGGCATGGTTTGTGTGTTCCCAAAGCTTTGTGTGTGTTGAAATTTCATCTTCATTGGAAGGCAGAGCCCGGGGAGGCGACATCAGGGTAGGTCCCAGGATCGGATCCCAGTGGTTTCATAAGAGAAGAGAGAGAGGGCTGTGTTGTAACTCTATTGATCTGGTGTCTGCTTAGCTGGCATGAAGCCCCTGGTTGGATCCTCAGCTCTGCATGAACTGGAGGCAGTGGTATACGCCTGCAATTCCAGCAGCCAGGAGGATCAAAGACCCAGGTCCTCCTCAGGCACATAGCAAGCTGGAGGCCAGACTGGGACACACACACACACACACATGCACACACACTCACCATCTCTCACCACACAATGTTCTTGGGCCTCTGTCAGCAAGAAAGCAGCCAGTGGATAACAGAGCCACAAGAAATCTCGCTGCATGAGCCACCCAGCCACAAGCACCCAGTGTTTCATTAGCGTAAAGCCTGCCTAGGATATGCATGTGGGGCTTGGCAAAGCCATTCAGGGAGGGTTTAGAAGCTCAGGGGCCTCGGGTTTCCAGGTGAGGGGCAGGTAGACAGTCCAAGATGAGGAACACTCATGAAAGTCCACCAGACACAGCTGTGAACTTCAGAACAGTGAGGAAGAGCAGAGAGAGGCTGAAAGACTCTGAGAAACAATTCATAGGCTTGGGTTGGGGAGAGAGGAGGTACTGTTCCCCGGACAGGGGCTGCTGGAGCAGTTCTCACACCCCAAGAAAGGCTCGTCTTCAACCACACCGTCTTCCCTGAGTGTGAGTCAATTTGGGCCTGTAACAGCCAGGAGCAAACTAGAAAAAATGCCCCTCTTACATGCTTTTAAATGGCCCTTGAGGACATGCTTCAGCAAAGCGAGGGGACCACAAATGCCATGAGCCCTGAAGTCCACAGGAGGCAGGACAGGTAAGCTAGATGCCATCTTCTCCAAAAAGGGGTCCAAGGGCTCTGGGAAGACACAAGCAGGTGCTGAGGCTGAAGGGAGCCCACTAAAGTAGAGTCTTTACAGGCTGAGGTGAGGTGGCCCTAAATCTCTTAGGAAGAGAGAGGGACACACACAGAAACATTGCTCTGTGACCACAGCAAACTGGAAGGCTCTCTGGATGATACAGATGTATATTTTTGGTGGGGGGGGAGGGGCAGGTGTCTCTGGATCCTTAGTGTTGCCTGGGAAACAAACATCTGAGCACACGGGCGCTGCAGGGTGTCACGGGTGGTGACTGTCCCAGTCCAGGTTGGGACGTTGTTTATCAAGGGCATGTGTGAGGTTTTTTTTTTTTTCTATGATTTATAAGCTGCCATGCCTCACTTTTGTTTTCTGGTAAAAAGCCTCAGGAATAGTAACAAATGAACCGGATCTCACCCCCATTTCAAGGAAATCTGTGCATGGAAAGGAGAACATGGGCCTTCAGTTTGCTCAGCCAAGTGGGTCTAGCACATCTGCAGTGAGCTGGGGACTTGCCCTCCCCTCAGGATTACAGAGGGATTCTCAGGTGTGACCCCCGTCCCCACCTAGTCAGCTAGTCCCAGAGGTACCTCGTGTCCTTCCCCCCAGGATGGCATATGTCTGGAACTCTGTGGGACCCTATTCCCAGGTCTTTTAGCAGTGATCAAACCAAGGGGACGTACTACAAAAAAAGAACGCCTTCCCAGGGCCTGCCCTTCAGAGACATTTCAATAGTAGCCATCAATAGCGCAATGCACAAAGGTAGGTCCTCTATAGCTAGCCAATGGTGATAACCTCTTAGCCTTTCAAGTGGCCAGCTAAACGTGATTGCAAGCTTGGGCTGGAGGCCACTGTTTTGTTGAGAGGATTCATAAGCATTAAGTCACCAGCCGAGAGCCAGATGTATCGTGTCTAATGATGCCATAGTCATGACCCTTCCTTCCTTCTCAGGCTTCCCAAGAGCGTTCAGTGGAAATTTTGACAGCAGTTTAGTTTCTAGCTGCAGCTGTAATGAATGGCCACCATTCAACAGCTCCCAGAGCAGATGCCCAAAGTCAATCTGGCAGTCACTGCTGTGCCTTCTTCAGCCTGTGTGCGGGGATCCCCTGTGTGCCAGGGCTCTGAACTTTCCTCCAAGAACAGCATCCCAGCATCTTCTGCTCTTTTCTCCTGTATATTTTTTTCAGGCACCGAGCCTCCCTGCCATCCTCTTGTGAGGCCATCAACCACCTGGATTGCCCAGCTAACATCCACCCCCAAATCTCCAGGGGATCCTATCCGCAACATTCTTTTTCTGCAGGATCCCAGACTGTGGGGTGAAGGTGTGGACCGTGGATTCACCTGATGCAAATAAATCCCATGTCACCTGGAAGTCATGATTCTTAGTGACGTCTGAGAGTAAGAATGAGAGCAACAGAGGTGACCCGTATAAACACTCAGTGTTGGTTCAGGGTGATGGTAGGAGCTAGGGAAAAGAGCACACAGTCTCTGTAAGTGCTTTAGATTCCTTTAGAGAAAAAATAATTAAGTGTAGAGGCCAGAGAGATGGGTTAGGAACTAAGAATGCTAGTTGCTCTGGCAGAGGACTCAAGTTTGGTTCCTAGAACCCGTGTTTGGCAGCTCACAACTGCCTATAACTCCAGCTCCAGGGGATCTCTCTCTTCTGGACTCTGTAGGAACTCCAACTCATGTGTGTGCACACACACACTTATAAAAGATTATTTTAAATTATGTATATATACGTATGTAAGTGCTCATAAGTATGGGTACCTTTGGCATTCAGAAGAAAGTGTCATGAGTTCTCTGCTGTCACATTACTAAAAGCCAAGGAAATGAAGTGAGATACCCCTGCTGCTGCCCCGGCAGGGTTTACAGCCAGGTGGACAAGTGTGCGTGTGTGCAGTGTGGCAGGAGGAAGGCCATGCTCGCTCTGCGTGCTGCTGGTCAAAGTGTGATATTTCTGGACGCTCGGGTTCACATGTGGACAGACACAAATGGACAAGCAGATCTGCGGTTTCTCTGCCACACCATTTGATTTGGCCTCAGTGACATGGGAGGCATCCCCTCACCTGTTAGGCAATGTGGTGAAGCTCTCTTTATCTAGCACAAAAAAAAATCTTCAGCTTCCTGTAGTCTATGAATATTTACAAGTGTGTGTATACATATATATATATTTAATTTTTTGAGGTGCATAGAGAAATGATGGCCTTGTACTAAGCACTGAGCAGAGAAGCAAGCGTGCTGGAGCAGACGGCACAGGCTGGAATTCCATCAGGGAGCTGGTGCATCTGTCCCTTTATCTTTACAGGGAATTCCTGATAGACAGCTTAGTAGAGCCTTCCAGTTGGCATCCGAGATGCAAAGCCAGCCATCATCATTGCACGCATTTGCTGAGAGGATCCTCTGTAAGCCAGGAGCTTCCAGTGGTGGTCACAGCCTCACGTGACTTCTGTAGCTAGCCCAAACCTCAGGGGCTTCACATTTCCGGTTGTTCGGTTCTTTTGTTTCTACAAAGCTTTCCTCATTTCCATTTATGATATGAAGGCGGCGAGAGGTGGCAGTCCAGTTCAGAGTGCTTGCTGCTCTTCTAGAGGACTGGGATTTGGTTCCGACAATTATGTTGGCTCAAAACCACCTGCAACTACAGCTCTAGGGGATCCAGTATTCTCTTCTGGCCTTCAAGAGCAATAGCCACCATCACAATGACAAGGCCAGGACACCAGCGTTCATCACAGTGACCAGCACAGGACACCAGCATCCATCACAGTGAACAGCACAGGATACCAGCCACCAGCACAGTGACCAGCACAGGACACCAGCCACCATCACACTGACCAGCACAGGAACCAGCATCCATCACAGTGACCACACAGGACACCAGCCACCATCACACTGACCAGCACAGGACACCAGCCACCATCACAGTGACCGCACAGGACACCAGCCACCACCACAGTGACCACACAGGACACCAGCCACCACCACACTGACCAGCACAGGACATGAGTCACCATCACAGTGACCAGCACAGGACACCAGCCACCATCACAGTGACCAGCACAGGACACCAGCCACCATCACAGTGACCTGCTCAGGACATCTCTAGGGAACCCATCAGTGGTCTGGCCCAATAGAGGCTTGTCTCAGTTAGCCAGTCTAGCCCACCTTGTTGGCTCTAGGAAGCCTTTGGGGCTCTAGGCGCCACCATCTCTAGATCCTCATAGTTTTCCACCCATGCAGCGTGTGTGTGGGTTTCCAGGCATGGGGTTCCATTTTGTACCTCTGTCCCGTCCCTGCACCAGCGATCTACACTCATAAGAAAAGATGTGAGGAGTGGGGAGGAGGTTCATGAATGCCTGGCTCCTCTCCGGGACAGGAACCATGAAGACACACATATATATATAGACATGATAAGACCACCACGTTGACAGAACTCGACACACAGGACAGTGTTACCAGCCTCCCAGATAAGATTGAAAGAGTAGGAGGCCAGGCAGAAGAAGCCAGCTGGCTTAAGACTTCTAAGAATGGATGGAATCTACAAAAGGCTGCAAAGCTCAAACCGCTGACGTTTCCTCGTTTTTCTCATCTCTATTGAGAGTGGTAGGAGCTGAGACAGATAAGAACCATCTGGTGGGGATGCTTACTGCTTCTGGCACGCATTCATCCAGTGCTCTGGCCATCTCCAAGGGAGTTAACTTGCGGACCCAAGCCGTGCTCAGACAAACAGACTCAAAACCCTCATTGGATCCTGTCTCCAGAGTTTGCCAGAAGCTTACAACCAGGGATAGAACAAAACAAAAACACAGAAAGGTCTCTGGGGGAAGGCTGGGGTAGAGGGCGTGGTTAACTCTGCAGCTTAGCAAGCCCTTCGGTGTATCCAGAGACAAGGACTAGAACCCGTAACACAGCATGCACGGAAATGAGGGCAAATGGACCTAACTCATCTGTGTATGGGCCACAACTGTATACCTCTTAGATGGAGGGCTTCGAAGACAGCTCAGGTGTTTTCCTGGCAAGCACAGGCTCTGAGTTCAAACCCCAACAACACATAAATTAAGCATGGTGACATGCACTGAGAATGCCACCACTCGGGAGGTAAAAGCAGGAGACTCAGCTTAAGGTCATCCTTAGCTACACAGAGCATCGAGGCCAGCCTGGGATACATGAGAGCATGGGTGAAAAACCAAACCAAAACATCCCCAACCCTTAGACAAAACAGAACAAAAACAACAAGAGCCATTTAAATGGAGGAAAAGTTAAGCTGGGAAAGGCGTGGGGAAAACTTCAAGCAGTTGGACTTGGCAGTGATTCCTGGATAAGATACAGAAAGCACAAGCTGTCCGGGAGATAAACTGGATGCCAGGAAAGCTAGATGCCTGTTCATTAGAGAACTCATGCGGAGTCAAACTGCATCTCCCAGGATGGAGGAAAAGCTTGCGAATCATGCATGTGATAAAGAGTTAGTGTGTAGCGTGTAATTTTAAAAATTGGTGGAGGAATTGATGGAAAATAGTTCCAGAGGCGACAGACACATGGCCAGCTATAGAATGATCATCTGCCCCATGTTGGGAGTCATTGGGAAATGCAAATCAAAGCCACAGTGAGTGTGGCTACACACCATCAGGATGGTAATTAGTAAACCGAGAACAAGAGGAAGCACTGGCAGGGGCAGAAGGAAGCTAGTAAACCGAAAACAAGAGTAGGCATTGGCAGGGGTAAGGGGAAGCTCCATTCCCCATGGAAGTGTGAGCAGTATAGACACTGAGAAGCAGAGAGTTCCTCAAAACATAAAAATAGACCCATGTGACCCAGCACTTCCACTTCCAGAAAAATTGAAAGCAGGGGCTCAAATGGATGCGTGTAGCCCTTGTTTGCAGCAACGCTGTTCCTCGGAGCTGAAGGCTGGCAAGCAGCCCTGGTGCCCCTGACAGGTGAATGAGCAGACACGATGCAGAACGAAGGCTGAATACTAGCCAGTCAGTAATGGAAGGGAATTCTAACACGCCACGACACAGATCAGTGGTTCTCAGCCTTCCCAGTGCTGCAGCCCTTTAATACTTTTAATACGGTTCCTCATGTAATGGTGATCCCCAACCATAAAATTACTTTTGTTGCTACTTCATAACTGTAGTTTTGCTACTGTTATGAATCATAATGTAAATATCTGTGTTTTCAGATGGTCTTTCGGGGTTACGCAGGTTGAGAATCACTTGTATAGATGAACCAGACTTAAGCCAGGTGCCAAAGGATAAATGTTCTGTGACTCCACTTATACTAAGCCCTGAGAGTAGGGCATTCAGGTGAGAGGGGCAGCTTTCAGGACTTGGGGGTGGAATATAAACCTTCTGCTTTGAAGGGAGAGGCCTCAGGGAAGAAGAGGAGAGGAGTTTGGGAAGTAGATGGCATGGTGCAAGGAATGTGTTTGATGTCACTGGACTGTGCGCTTTAAGATGCTAAATTTCCTGTCCTGATTTATATATCAGGACAGTGGTGGCACACACCTTTAATCCAAGCACTTGGGAAGCAGAGGCAAGCAGATCTCTGTGAATTCCAAGGCCAGCCTGGTCTATGGAGCAAGTTTCAGGACAGCCAAGGCTACACAGAGAAACCCTATCTCAAAAAACAAAAACAAAGAAACAAAATAGTCTAAGTATAATTTTGTAATGTTTCCATTATAAAATATTAAATTCTCACAGGCAGGGCTGTAGTGATAGGAGCGGCAGACTTCCTGCTTTTTGTCCCGCCCGGCTCCCGCACGGCTAGCTTAGCCCCAGAAATAAT
>LOJH01003880.1:0-18862 GCA_001685095.1 Ellobius talpinus
AAACACCTGACGCCCATCACCCTGGAGCTTGGGGGTAAGAACCCCTGCTATGTGGATGATGACTGCGACCCCCAGACTGTGGCCAACCGCGTGGCCTGGTTCCGCTACTTCAATGCTGGCCAGACCTGTGTGGCCCCCGATTACATCCTGTGTAGCCAGGAGATGCAGGAGCGGCTGGTACCTGCCCTGCAGAAT
This sequence comes from Ellobius talpinus, assembly GCA_001685095.1. Taxonomy (NCBI): domain Eukaryota; kingdom Metazoa; phylum Chordata; class Mammalia; order Rodentia; family Cricetidae; genus Ellobius; species Ellobius talpinus. The sequence goes on from LOJH01003880.1 coordinate 196, forward strand.
GCCATCACACGTTTCTATGGAGACAACCCACAGACCTCCCCCAGCCTGGGCAGAATCATCAACCAGAAACATTTCAAGCGGCTCCAGGGATTGCTGGGCTGTGGCCGTGTGGTCATTGGTGGCCAGAGCGATGAGAGCGATCTCTACATTGGTGAGTCCCTCTCTTCCCAACCTGGGCCAAGACCTTTCCACGCTAGACTACAGGTCTCAGCCTGTGTCTGAATCCTCTGCCCTACCTCTCGAGCCTGGCCTGAGTACACAGTCCTGGGTGCCCAGTTCACAGCACCCCATCACTGTGACTTTGAGCCTGTGACTCCCCAACTCTGGATCCACTGGGCTATGACCCCACTTGAGAGGTTCAGAGTATGGCTTAAACTTCTGTTCTAGCTTTTCTTGTTCTGTGAGACTCTAGACCCCAAGTGTGAGGTCCTAGGGAGTTAGACCCTGGGTCTGCCCTGTGTGGAGAACAGCATCTGCCCTTATTGGAGCCCCTCTTGCTGGACACGTCTTGCCCATGGGTGAGGCTGAGTTGCCCCTTGTATTGCAGCACCCACAGTGTTAGTGGACGTGCAGGAGACAGAGCCTGTGTTGCAGGAGGAGATCTTTGGGCCCATCCTGCCTGTGGTGACTGTGAAGACCCTGGATGAGGCCATTGATTTCATCAACCGGCGGGAGAAGCCACTCGCGCTGTACGCCTTCTCTAAGAGAAGCCAGGTGGGATAAAGTACCAGTAGTAAGCTGTGGGAGGGGTGGCAACAGAGGGAACACGCCCCTCTGGGTAATTACAGGACTTCAGGCATGGTGGCCTCTTGGCTTTGCCCCTGACTTCCTTCCCGGAAGTCAAACCCTATCCAGGCCAAACTCTCCTGGATGACATCACAGACCATTTTTTGAGATAGGGCCTCATGTAGCCCAGGCTAGCTTTAAACTATGTAGTCCAAGATTGAACACGATCCTTCTGACTCCACCCCTGAGTGTTAGGACCATAAATGCGTGCACTGACACCTGGTTATATTTGATCCTGGGGAAACAAATCTAATGCTTCCTGCATATGAGACAAAACTTACCAAATTGGGCTGGAGCGATGGCTCAGTGGTTAAGAGCACTTGGTGCTCTTGCAGAGGACCCAGGTTTGGCTCCCAGCACCACCTGCTGGTTTGCAATGATCCATAACTCCAACTCCAGGGGATCTGATCCATAACTTCCTCAATCACCAAGGTACATACATAGAACACATACATGCATGCAGGCAAAACATACACATAAAATAAATATCTAAAGATTAAAACAAACAACAAACTGACCAATTAAGGGGACTGGTGAGATAGCTCAGTCAGTAAAGACATCCAATCTCCAAGAATCCTGTGGTAGAAGAACAAACTCCCATACGGTTTTCTCCCACAAAACCATCACATGAGCTGAGACTAGTACACATAAACACACTAAAAATAAAATGTAATAAGTTAAAAACAAAAACCCTACCAAATAAGTTACATAACCAGCTATCACCATTGTTTAAGTAAAACACACTTTTTAGTCTAGAATAGCTCTAAGTATACAAAAAGTCACAAAGGCAGTAGACTTCCTGTACACTCACAGCCGTTCCCCCATGAAGGACCCTAACATGCCAGAAGCAGGAAGGTAGAGCAGGCATCGCCATAACTGCCCTTGCATCCATGATGACTGTGCTCCTGATCCTAGCATGCAAGATCTTGGCCTCAGCCTGGAGACCAGCCAGATTTCTGCCATGTCCCCCATTTTCTTGGTTACTTGCTACTCTGTAACAGAGAATGGGATTTCTAGAGAGAGAATGTTTCTGGGTACCCAGAGTCAAGTGTTAAAGGTCACTCGGGCAAGACTGTCTGTTAGAAGGCTCTGCTGAGAGCTGTTCTGTCCTATCTCTAGTATCTGAGCAAGCCTTCCGTGCGGGCCCCGAAGGAAGGCAGTGCGCTGGAGCCCTCTATAGAGGGGGTGGCTACCATGTTACTAGAGAGATGTCCAAGATCTAGGGGAAGGATTTGTCTCCTGAGCCATTTATTCAGTTAGAACAACTCTTGAGCATGATTTTGGTTTAACAATTTTTATTACATTTTTCTGTATCTGTGTGTACTTGTGGAGGTCAGAGGAAAACTTGCAGGAACTGGTTCTTCCTTCTACCTTGTGAGTCCTGGGAATCAATCTTAGGTCATCAGGTTTGGTAGAAAGTGACTTCACTCACTGAACCATGTCACTAGCCCCAACTATAAAAGCAATTTTTTTTACATTGTTTATTGTATGTGTCTTTAGGTGTGCATGTCATGGCATTTGTGTGATAGACTGTTGGCAATGTGAGAGAGTCAGCTCTCTCTTTCTCCCATGTGTGTTTCAGGGATCAAAGTCAGTTTGTCAGGCTTGGCAACAAGCCCCTATGCCCACTGAGCCATCGCATCAGCCCCGTTTTTGAAACAGGGTCTCAAACAGCTCAGGCTGGCCTCCAACTCACTATGTAGCTGAGGATTTCCTTGAACTCCTGGCCCTACTACCTTTGCTGGTGTAATTACAGGCAGCCCTCCCATTCCTGGTACTGTGTGTTTAACTACCCAAGCCACCATTCTATCCTGGCCCTGCTCTGTGCCCACTTCCTCCGTTGGTCTACATGAGAGAGGGCTCTGTTGGGACCATCTCAGACTCACCTTTGAATTCAGCCATTCCTTTGTGGAGCCTTTAGAAAACACAACATGAGCTAGGCAGTAGTAGTGCATACCATTAATCCCAGTACTCAAAAGGCAGAAGCAGGTGGACCTCTGAGTTCAAGGCCAGCCCAGTCTACAGAGCGAGTTCTAGGACAGCCAGGGATACATAGAGAAACTGTCTTGAAAAACAAAACCAACCAACCAGCCAACCAACCAAACAAACCAACCAACAAACCCCACACAATCCAGCCGTTCTGGCAGTGAGGCCACTGCCCCTCAGCCTCCTGAACCCAGCACTGGTCCTATGCCAGGCTGTCTTCCAGCCTGCTTATCCTCTGCTGCGACTGTTGTTCTTGGCAGCCTCGGGCTGAGGCAATGCTGCACCCTGTGGGACCCACTTCACCAGACAAGGGCAACCTCAGAGCTGGCATCACCGAATAACATAAAATTAAGTAGGACAAACCTGTCTCCTTTCCCTCGAGCCTTCTCAGACCTGCAGACTGCAGGAAAACCCTTCAGGAAGTCAGGCAAGGCCAAACTCAGGCTGCTGAGTCCAAACCTGGCCTTAGCGGCCCAAACTCGTCCCACGAAGTCCCTCCCTTCTCCCTCATGAAAACTGTCACTACAAGACTCAGCAGCTACCTCTTGTGCCCACTCTGCCTTTCCCAGATGATGCCAGGTCTTATGACTTCTCCTTGGGTTTGTGTCTGAGCACCCTGCCAGGGTTGCACAAAGGTGGACACACAGAGAACGTGTCCCCGGGGTGGAGTTTGTGGGTATGTTCCATTAGACCCACCGTGTACCTCAGGCCCTTATTGAAACAAATTATAACCATGTGTTTTACAAATTCCTCTTTCTCTCCCAGGTGATTAAACAAGTCCTGGCCCTGACCAGCAGCGGGAGCTTCTGCGGGAATGATGGCTTCATGCACTTGACCCTGTCCAGCCTTCCTTTCGGAGGAGTGGGTAGGTGGTAGCAGACCTCTGCCTCCTGGGCTGATCCACGGTTGCATCCTCACTCTGTTGCTCGAGTACACTGACTACAGGACGTACGGCTCACTCTCAGGGTAGCAGACACGAGAGGAAGCCCCCTCCACAGACCGTGTCTATCTAGCCTGCCTCCCACCTTCCTACAGACTGTGGTGGAACCTTCCAGGTTTTGGCTTTTTCACAGCCACCCATTCACACACTCAGTCCTGGTGCCTTCACCTCCATGGTAGGGTCAGATGATGCTCCCTCAGCCTTCACAGGAACTGTGACCCCAGCTCTGGGCCTTTCTGCTTCCTGGAGGCCTGAGATGTGGAGATGTCCCCCCTACACACACATCTGTAAACTTCACAGCTCTATCCCAGCAAGCCCCACAAGCATGTGGCCCTGGCAGTCACTTCTTCTTTGGGTCTACTTTCTCACTGAAAATGTCCCAGTCCTTCTACCTGGTCATAATCAGTATTGGAATGACAGCATGGTCTGGCCCGTCCAGGTCTTGCCTTGGAGCCCTGCTCCCATTCCCCTCTCTTAGTCTGTTGTGACAGTTACTGAGCTTGGCCCTGACATGTTACCCACCTTCAAGACTAAGTTGTCCCCAAGCCACAGTCCTCCCTACCCCCTTTTGTCCCCACTTACACTCTATCTGGCTGATTCTACATTCCTCTGGCTTTACTCTTCCAACAAGTCAGCTTCATTCTTCCCACCTCCATCCAGGCCATGTCCCCTGGACTTTCTGAGCTCAGTCCTTCTCTCTTTCTAGACACTAAGAACTACACAGGTTTGCAGATGCCTACCACAACCCTAGGAGGAGGGTGCCACTGTCACAGGAGGAGTCTGAGGCAGTCACTTGCCCAAATGACATACCTGTTTAGGACAGGGCTCGGATTTAACTTTGGGCAGCCGGGCTCAAGAATTCATGCCCTTGACCTTAGTTTGCCTGTCCCAGATCAAAACCTGGCATACTGGGGATTAATCCACTGAACAGATGGGGAAAGAGGTTCAGATAGCCCACCTGTTAGAACAGAGTCTATGTGATGTCCTCTTAGCTGGCCATTAAGGACCTAAACCCCATGTTTCATGCTGTCCACAGGATCGAGCGGGATGGGCAGGTACCACGGCAAGTTCTCCTTCGACACCTTTTCCAACCAGCGTGCCTGTCTGCTGCGCAGCCCCAGGATGGAGAAAATCAACGACCTTCGTTACCCGCCCTACTCCAGCCGAAACCTCAGGGTGCTCCTCGTGGCCATGGAAGAGAGGAGCTGCAGCTGCACACTGCTGTGAGGGCACTGGTGCCACGGGGGCCTCCCTAGGACACAGCTGCTGGACCAGGTCGCAGAGCAGTTGGCTCAGCCGCCCTCCTTCTGGGGCTTCCCTTTAGGACCTTTGACTGTTCTGATTGGGCCAGGCTATGGTTGGATGTGAAAAGGGGTGTGGCCTGTCTCCTCCAGTCATTAGGGAGAAACGGGCACTTCTGAACTACCCACCTTCTTGTGGGTAGTGTTGCAGGGAAGCAGTGGTACCTGGCACAGGCCATATCCTGTGACCAGGCATGTCTAGGTCCGCGGAGCCTCGGGTTTCTACCTGCACAATGGGGACGAATTAACAGCCTCCAGTCGCTGCGAGTATTAAAGCAGGAGGGCTGACCCCAAGCTACAGGTGTCTTGTCTCTTTTTGGAGGGAGGTGTTGCCTCCAGGTTAAGGCTAAGATCCCTCCCTCAACAACTCCCCTCCCCTCAGTTCTGCACATGGTACCCCCATCTACTCCATTCTACTCAGAGGTGAAACATCCCACCAACATCAGCCCCATGCTCCATGGGATGGCGTTTCCAGCCACTCAACTACTAAACCCCCAAATTTTGACATTCTGTCTCCTCTCCCGGCGCGGTGTTTGACCAAGCCAACACGTCCTTCCTGGCCCGCAGGACTCCTAAAGGTAGCCTTCCCTGACCACTCCAAACAAGACATGCAGACTGCCTCATGGCTCTCTAGTCACAGGGGCAGGGTTAGGAAAGTCCTGCTACCCGCGGCTGTTACGAGGACCAGATGAAGCCTTGTGGCTAAAGCGCTTAGGCCAGAGAAGAGGTCGCCACCAGTACAGTATTCAAATAAGCCACACCTCCCTGCTCCGCCCACCGGGAACTAAAAGTCCCAAACCACGCCCAGGAAGTCCCGCCTTCAGCAGCTCGGAAGTCCGCGTATTGACCTCGCCGATACGATATGGCAGCTCCCTACAAAACTTCAAGCGCCTGTTCCCGTCAGCCAATCAGAGAAAAGTTAATTCTGGCCCCGCCACCGCAGCCGAACCACAGACCAATCGGGCCACAGCAAGAAAGGTCATCGGAGAAAAGGCGTGAGTCGCCCGCCCAATGGCAGCATCCCGAACGTTAGGCTCCGCCCCCCGGCTGAACCGCACCTGGGCCAGTGAAGGAGCCGGCGCGCTTCAAGGTGGGTGTCCAGGGCAAGGCGGAGAAGACAGGGCCTGGGTGGCGGCGTGACGACGGGGTCGAATGTGGCGCCACCGCCCACTCCGTGGAGTCTGGGATCCGGCGGGTCGGCTTGGTACCCGTGGCCTCTGCATTCTTCTGCAGCTGTAAGGCCGGGAGGCCCGCATCCTTAGGCGCATGCGCTGCATCGCCGGATGCCTTCTGCGTTCCTAGTGTCAGAGGTCAAGGGGAAGGTCTGAGAGAAAGTGGTAGGTTGGGCTCCAGAGATTACCTATGGTCTTGGATCAAAGTTGGCAGACCCGCTAGAGGTCAAAGGGCTCTTTGGAGCGTAGGTAGGGTGCCAGGATCTCGGCCAACATCTCCTTGGTTGCATGCATCCCTAATTTTCGGGGATCCCCCCATAGCGAAGGCGTAAAGCCTGAGGCCAGGGGACATCACTGCCCAAGGTCACCCGGCAGGCTGGGAAGAGTCCTTGGGCTGGGAAGAGGAGCTTGACCATGAGAATTATTCAAACCGTTAGGGTTTTTCTGCAGGTGACTTCTGGGTTCCTGCCCTGGTTCCAGTGCCACTAACTTTGGGACAGTCACTTAACATGTCAGGACGACAGGGCTTGTGGCATCTGGCCTGAAGCCTGCCTGGCTCAGCGTTAGCTCTATATAGTGCAGTGGTGGTCAGGGCGTTTAGGTGTGAGCTACAAATGAGGTGTAGAGAGGGGAAATGGGTTCAATGAGCTTCTTAGGAGCTGCAGTAGAAGGAACTTGGGGTGCCAGGCGAGTCTTAGCAGAGTGAGGTCAGCTTGAGGCTTAGGACGCTGTGGGAGTAGGTGCTGGGGAGGGCAGATTTAGACCCGTCACCTCCTTTCCTTCCCGTGCCCCAGATGTACCGTCTGACCTCACCCATGCTGTCACGGGCCCTGGCCCAGGCCGTGTGCACAGGTAGGTGCAGGGAGCCATTCCTGGGGGTGGGGGAGCCAAGCTTTCTGGTATGAAGTCACAGCAGCAGAGTGTCACCCCTTTCCTTGCAGGACATCTCAGTGGCCGAAGCCTCCATAGCAGTGCAGTGGCAGCAACATACAGTGAGTACCAGCTGGTGTCTTCCAACATTCCTGGTCGCGGGCACACCTGAGGCCAGGGACCCTCATCAAAAGAGAATGTGACTGACGGACATTGTGGTGGCATTGAAGGAGGGAGGCGTGTGCTGAAGAGGAATGCTTGACTCATTAGGGGGACCCAGTACCCTTACACCCGCAACTTGAAAAGCTTTGCTTGGAGGCTCTTTGGGTTACCAGGGTAGAAAGAGAACCAGTAAGGCTTCGCTTCCCAGGGCTGCAGATGGGCTTCCCGGGGTCCCAGACTAGCCTCCCAGGGCCACAGATTGGCTTCCCAGGGCTGCAGACTGGCCTCCCAGGGCCGCAGACTGGCTTCTGAGGGCTGCAGACTGGCTTCCCGGGGCCCGGAAGCCACAGACGGGCTTCCTGGGGTCCCAGACTGGCCTCCCAGGGCTGCAGACTGGCTTCCGAGGGCCGCAGACTGGCTTCCCAGGGCCACAGACTGGCTGCCCAGGATCACAGACTGGCTTCCCAGGGCCACAGACGGGCTTCCCAGGGCCCCAGACTGGCCTCCCAGGGCCCTCACTAAGGCCGCCTGCTGCACCTAGGGTTGAGAGCTGAGCCGCAGCTTCCAGAGCAGACTCCCTAACCTCCCGTCATGACTTCCTGCAGAGTATGTGAATATGCAGGAGCTGGAGATGGACATGAAGTCTGTGACTGACCGTGCAGCTCGGACGCTGATGTGGACAGAGCTCATCCGAGGTGAGTGCCAGTGGGGAGAGGTGGGATTCGGGCATGGATGTGTGGGGAGGAGAGCAGCCCCATGCCAGCTCTGTGCCGCTCCCAGGACTGGGCATGACCCTGAGCTACCTCTTTCGGGAGCCTGCCACCATCAACTACCCATTTGAGAAGGGCCCACTGAGTCCACGCTTTCGGGGGGAACACGCACTGCGCCGCTACCCATCCGGGGAGGAACGCTGCATCGCCTGCAAGCTCTGTGAGGCTGTCTGTCCTGCGCAGGTGAGTTCTAATCCTGACCCTGCCCTGATACACAGCCCTGGGAAAGTCCCTTTCTTCTTCTTTTGAGACAGATTCTCACTAGTTAGCCCCGACTGGCCCAGAACTGACTGTGTAGACTAGGCTAGCGTTGAGCTCACAGAGACCTGCTCGCTTCTGCCTCTGGAATACCAAGATAAAGACATGCACTGCCACACCACCTGGCAAAAGTCCTAACCCTCATCCTGTGATTGGACAATGAGGCCTTGATGTCCAGGTGCTGAGCCAGGAAGCCGGTGGTGGCCTCCATCCCAAGCGGGCCATGTGGCATGCATTCCCATACCCCACCCTAGGAGTCAATCATCCATGCAACATTTGGGCTCAGGAGCCATGGGCTAGTGTCAGGAGTCCTGTCTGTGTGCCCATCCTGGCTTTTAACCAAGGCCTTGCAGCCAAGGCTCCCATCCCTGGTGGCTGCTCCTCGGGGCCCTGGCTTTTGACCATGCTCATGGGCGCTATGTGAAGTGTCTGCCATTGGGGCTGTTTGTGGAAATAGTAAGAAGCAGAGGTGGCTTTGGTATGCCCAGCAGGAGCCCCAGCAGGTGCAGCCCTAAGACCTGCCATGCCTAGCTCCAGCTCCTGGCTGTGCCCCTGGCAGTGCCCAGCAGCAGTGGTAGCGGGCATGGCTTCTGGGCAGTGTGCACTCTGTAAAGTAGGCTCATTCCTCATATCCTCCCTATAACTGCAGCAGTAGCTGGTAGGGGTTTTATTTCCACTNCTCTTTTTTTTTTTTTTCTGAGACAGCTTTTCTTTCTGTTGCTTTAAGCCTGTCCTGGCACTTGCTTTGTAGACCAGGCTGGCCTTGAACTCTGCCTCTCGAGTGCTGGGGTTAAAGGCATGCACCACTGCCTCCCAGCTTTATTCCCACTCTTAAAAACACAAAAAGATGTGCCTCCTGATGCTTCACTGTGAGTAGTGAGCATGCCACTCGGGAGTGTCAAGTTCTTAACAGTTCTCCTGGCCTGTGGGTCCCAGGCTGTCCCTCCTTACTCTTGGCTGGCATACAGCTGTACCCCAGAAACCAACAGTTAAAGATATACCTTCAAGTTTGGTCTGTGTACCTCATTACTGTGTGACTTCAGGAAATCCTTTGACCTCTCTGAGTCTTAATTTTCTCCAACAAGTGGGGATTGCCAGAAAGATTGTTCAATATGGCAGTCACTGGGCACTTACTGTCCCAGGGAACCTCTTAGGGTCACAGGTTTCCTTTTGAGTTTTTCAAAACAGGGTTTCTTTGTAACAGCCCTAGCTGTCCTGGAACTCACTCTGTAGACCAGGCTGACCTCGAACTCACAGAGATCCACCTGCCTCTGCCTCCCTAGTGCTGGGATTAAAGGTGTGCACCACCACCACCTCCCGGCCACAGGTTTTCAAGGAGCAAAGCAGATGATAGCCTTTTCCTTGTTAGACAGGAGGGTCACCTGGGCAAGTGATGAGCAAAACCCTGGCAGAGGCTACGGGGGCCATGTGAGGGTGCTCCCTCTGGAGGACTGAGCAGGTGTCTGAGGATGTGGGCATCCGTGTGAGGGGCAGACCTAGGGCCAGTGGCAGTGACCTGTGACCATTCCCTCAGGCCATCACCATTGAGGCTGAGCCAAGAGCCGATGGCAGCCGCCGGACTACACGCTATGACATCGACATGACCAAGTGTATCTACTGTGGCTTCTGCCAGGAGGCCTGCCCTGTTGATGCCATTGTGGAGGTGAGTGGGTGGGGTGAGGCGAGCACTGAGGCTCCTGGGCGGGGGTTGCCTTGCTGACCTCCTCACTCTTGCAGGGCCCCAACTTTGAGTTCTCCACTGAGACTCATGAGGAGCTGCTGTACAACAAGGAGAAACTGCTCAACAATGGGGACAAGTGGGAGGCCGAGATCTCCGCCAATATCCAGGCTGACTACCTGTACCGGTGACCTGGCCACCTGGCCGAGTCCTGTGGCCCCTGCTGCCCATAAAGAAGCTATGATCCCACAACTGCCTGTTGTGTTGTATCTGTTTGCCAGGGTGGAACCTGCCCCACACAGCCAGAGGCCTGTGGCATCCTCTGGCCAGACCAGGGTGCATGGACCTTTGGCCTTGTTCCCTCAGTGGGCTCCAGCAGCTTGTGTTCCCACAAGACCTACCACAGCCAGACCCTGGTCATCCTCTGACTCACAGGCCCAGCATGCCTCTTTGTGCTTGTCCACAGGACCCCAAACTATCACACATTTGGGCTTCTCCACAGGGTCTGGCTATGCTGGTCGCCATAGGCCTGTTGTCCCCATGGTAGTGGCTGTCTGAGAGGTGGACCCCAGGTCTTCTGTCTTCTCAGACCTACATTGCTGTAGTTGTTTGGACTTGGAGCCTTCCCAGGCTTCAGGCCAGAGTCTGTCAGAGTCCAGAAGGAGGCTGGGTAGAAGGCCCAGTGAGTAAAGTGTCCCTGTCCTGAGAATGCACACAAATGCAAATGCGGCCACGTCTGCCACCCACCGCTGGGGAGTGAACTCAGGAGGATCCCGGAGGGCTTGCTGGCCAGTCCGTCTCGTCAGAATGGCAAGCTTCAAGTTGAATGAGAGACCCTGTCTCAAAAATGCTTCAGGTGGTGGGCAGTTGAGGAAAGGCACTTGCTGTCGGCCCCGAGCTTCCTCGTTAGCGTGCGCCAGAGTGTGCCTGCATACAATTACACAGAGAGCCTCTCAGGCCAGGGTGCCTGCTATGGGGTGACAGTCACAAGGGGATGACACAGGTCCTGCTGCCTCTGAGCTGGATGTCGCCTCTTGCTACATCCCCTTTTCCCTACATCCTCCACACGGGCTGCTGTGTGACTTCAGCTTCCCAGTTTGCAGTCCCAGCCAAGCTGTGTGGCTCCTCTGACCCCGGAATGGCTGTTCTATGTCTGCACACACACACTGGGAGGTTGGCTGCTAGCTTTTCATGGCTGAAGGTATACCTCTACCTCAGAGCAATCATAACAGTTCTGTGGTCATTGGTTTGCCCGAACTGAAGAGCACTGACCTGTGACCCCTGCTGTACTTGTATGAGGGTCCTCACACCTCAGATCAGGCATGACCGACAGCTGTGTCCTGAGGATGCCCACCTTGACTCCATTTCCAGGTAGCCCCAGGCTTCCATTCCATACTCCCCCCATACACCAAGGCCCTGTTTACTATATGGGGCCCAAGGATCACCAGAGCTGAGGGGCCCCTTGTTCCTGTGGTCCCCAGTGGGTACAGTCCAGTCTGTCCAAAGTGCAGGCAGCTGAATGACCCTGAATTTCAGTTTCCAGACACTGGGACCTCAAGGCCGGGAGCTCCTGGCCTCTTGGGTGCAATTTCCTCAGCAAAGATTGGCCTGACAAACGCCCTGCTGCCAGTGGAGAGGTACCCAAAGAGTGGGGCAGCCCCGTGCCAGCCTTCCTGGGACCCTTACACTGATCTGGGTGAGGTGGGATAGCAACAGATCTTGGATCCTAGTACCAGCCTGTGTGTTCTAGGACCAATCAGGACGTAGCTCTTAAGAGGGAAGGGAAGGTGGCCTATTCCCAAGGCCCTACCCCGCACCACGGTTGTCGGTTATCTCCCAGTCCCGGGAGTAAACGATTCTGAGACACCTAGAAACTTCTCAAATGCCACCTTCCTTCTAGTCGCGCTGTCCTCCCAACAGCCCGAACTCAGCGGGGGCGGGACGGGACGGACAGTGGGCGGGGCGTCGCAGACCACGCCCACTCCCCTGCCTTTCGGAGCTGGAGTGAACGCTCCCGCCGGCTGCCCGGGCTCAGATCCTAAACCGGCGCTGAGCGACGTGCCCACCAGGGTGAGTGTCCCGCGGGGCTGCGAAGTCTCAGCCCTGCTCCCAACCTGCTTCTTCTGCCCGGGCAGGGGTCCAGGCATCCCGCCCGACTCCGGGTGGAGGAAGCTCAGAGGCCACGCGCCGGTTTCAGGCCGTATGGGGTGCAGGCAGGCCGCAAGGAGGAGCAGGAGGATGGGTTGCTAGCTCTGGGCAAGTTCGGCGTTCACCTCACCCGGCCTGAGCTCAGGGAGCCTCCTGCTGCGTCTGGTTCTTAGGGAGGGACCCATTCTACAGATGAGGAAACAGAGGCCACCTAACTAGGAAGTGGCGGGGCTCGAGGCGGATTCCAACTCCTTTCCTCGTGCCGTTATCCTCCAAAAGGCAGGGGCTAGGAGAAGAGGCTGAAGAAAGGACCAAGAAAGGGGTGCAGGAGTGAAACCGAGCTTCAGGGCATCCGGGGAAGGCTGGAGCACAAGCGGTGTGTGGGGGTTTAGCCCGCAGATGATGCCCTGCTGGCTGCATGAGACAGGAGCTGTTAAATCCCAGTGCACAGTGGGGACTGCAGGGGTAAGGGAGGTACTTCCGTTTGTCTTGTATCTAGATGGTTGGGGTTCCGCGCCTGGGCAGCCCGGCGGTGTTGGTTATGGTGCTGGGTCAAGTCAGAACGTGACCATCATAGCTTCCCGCTGGTCTGCAACAGACCCCTCTCTGTTGGGCCTAGCTGACCATGTAACCTTAGACTTCACCTTACTCAACCTGAGTTGACTCACTTATATAAGATAAGGCTGGGGTGGGCCAGTGTGGTGGTGGCGGTGGCGGGAGGCTGCTGCGCGTCGCACGTATTTAATACCAGCACTCTGGAGGCAGAGGCAGGCGGGTTTTCAGCCTGATCTATGTAGGGAGTTCCAGGACAGCCAGGGTACACTTAGAAACCCTGTTTTGAAAAACAAAACAAAACAAAAGCAAACAAACAAAAAACAGAAAAAGAAAGAAAGAAAGAAAGAAAGAAAAGAATAAGGCCAGGTTGCCTTGGCGTGGTGGTATTTATAGAAGATACAGAGGTTCTGGTCTTTAGTTCACCTCCCCACTCACATCTTACCTTTTGAAACTGACGGGGTGGCCAAGTGTATTTTGTTTGTTTCGAGGCAGGATTTCTCTGTGTAACAGCCGTGAGCTCTCTTTGTAGACCAGGCTGACCTTGAACTCACAGAGACCCGCCTGCCTCTGCCTCCTGGAACAAGCTCTTGTAGACCAGGCTGGCCTCAAACCCCCAGAGATCCGCCTCTGCCTCCCGAGTGCTGGGATTAAAAGGCGTGCACCACCACCGCCCGGCAAGGCCAAGTCTTATTTAATGAAGAGGAAATAGAGACCCAGAGAGGGCAAGTGACCTCCTTAGTGGCACACAGTTAGTCACAATCTAGGCAGCACCCTAGAGACTTGATGCCTAGCCCTCTGCTCTGTGGCCAGAGCCATGCTCTTGGATGATGGCACCCAGCCCTCCTGCCCACCATTGCCTGTTCAGGGCCTGTCTCTTCTGAAGTCTTTGGTTACCCTCTGAGTTCTTTCTGCTCCCAGGCTAGGGACAGGACTGTGGTTCCCTTTTAAGTTAAGAAAACCAGGCCTTGGGGAGGAAGTGGCCTCTGGGCAGACCCAGACAACAAGCTGGGCCCTAAAGTTCCCCTCCACAGTGTACTGAGGAAACTGTTCCACTAGGACCCCTAGCTGCAGAACAGGGCCTGGGGAGAGTGGGCTTTGGGGACAACTGCAAGGCCCACTGGAGTCTACTCTCATCAGGAAGTGTCTGTGCCTGCTGGGGTTGGAGCAAGGCCACCAGGCCTTCCTGTTCATTGCTCCACAGTTTCACTTTCCTTGGTTTCAACACTAAAACTGTCCCCAACCCCACAGGAAATGCTGGCAAGCCAGCTGGCCAAAAGCAACTCCCAGCCGATCAACCTCTTCAGGTTTTTAGCCCCAGGAGACCTAGAGGGCACTCCCCCACTGCCTGTGTAGGGAGGCAGACTGGACGGTTCAGCTGCACTGGGTGTCAGCTGTCACAGCCTCAGGACTAGAGCCTGGGATCCCAGGGATTAGCAGGAGAGAGGAGTGTGTCTGGCCCCTGCTGGGCTGGACTGGGACAAGGAGACCATGGAAAGCTAGCTTAGAGACAACCTCTGTATCCATTCCACCTTGCTGGGCCTCAGTTTCCCTATCTGTCAAGTGGATGGGAGCAGGTGTATGGACGCCTGCCTGGAGCAGGCTCCTGACTAACCTTTTTGCCTGTCCTAAGGATCATGGGTTCCATGTTCCGGAGTGAAGAGGTGGCCTTGGTCCAGCTCCTGCTGCCCACAGCGGCTGCCTACACCTGCGTGAGCCAGCTGGGTGAACTGGGCCTTGTGGAGTTTAGAGACGTGAGTGGGGACAGAGTCTTGGGCAGGTAACCCCACATCCAGAAGGGCCCTCTTAAGGCTCCTGGCCCTCTGGCCCCCTTCAGGAGCATCCCACCCCCTCCTTCTAGCACAGGTGCTCTTCCCATGCCCACTGGCATGGGTTGAGTCCGCTCCAGCTCATCTTTAGACTAATTGGGCACCTAGCAACGTTTTGGAGGCAGTGCCTCCTTGGTCCCCTCCCTGAGACTCTGAGTCCTCTGTATATCCTTCTCAGCTCAACGCATCCGTGAGTGCCTTCCAGAGGCGCTTTGTGGTGGATGTCCGGCGCTGTGAGGAGCTAGAGAAGACCTTCAGTAAGTTGGGCTCAGGCCCACGTTCCAGGCTGCCTTCCTGGAAGGAAACTGGGCAAACTTGGTCTGAGGGGAAGTACCTCAGTTACCCAGGTGGAAGGGAGAGACAGGGATTGCAGGCAGAACCGACCAGAGCTGCTGCTGGGGTCTGTAGGGTGTCCTTACTCTGAGTGGGTGGAGCAGAGGACCTACAGCGCAGTGCGGTAGCTTGGAGTCGGTCCACAACTCAGAATGCATGGCAGGAAACAAGAGGTATGGGCTGAGTTTTCTCCTCTAGGTGGTCTGGCGTGGGCAGAGGCTGGGGTCGAGGGCTGGGCTGCTTCATCTTAGGCCAGAGGCGAGGGCAGAGCCCAGGGAGCAGAGCTTCCTGAACAGCAGTATGACTGGGGATTTTTCTGGAACTCTCTGACTCAGTGGATTAGTAATAGCATTTGACAAGCATTTGGGATCTCCCTGCGTGTCTAGCAGCCCTTAGCTAACAGTAGCTATTAGGTGGCATGACCCTGTGTGGCTTCCCCTGACCCCCCTTTCTGTGTCTAGCCTTCTTACAGGAAGAAGTACAGCGGGCTGGCCTGACACTGCCCCCACCTGAGGGGACACTGCCAGCACCACCTCCCCGAGAGCTGCTGCGAATTCAGGAGGAGACGGACCGCCTGGCCCAGGAGCTTCGAAATGTTCGAGGCAACCAGCAGGCACTGCGGGCCCAGCTGCACCAGCTGCAGCTCCACTCAGCTGTGCTCAGCCAGAGCCATGGCCCTCCGGTGAGCCCCAGCCAAGACAGGGATGGGGCAGGAGACAACCTGGGCTGGGGCTCACAATGTCTCTTGGTGCCCAGATGGCAGCTGCCCACACTGAGCGACCCTCCTCTGAGAGAACGCCCCTGCTTCCAGACACTCGGGGGCCACATGCAGACCTGAAGGTCAAGTGAGTGGAGTAGTTTGTCTTCTCCCATAAGCCAGAGAAGGGACAGGATGACCCCTGAGTCTCTGCATGTGGGAGCATGCCCGGGGTGCTTCCTGCTGAGGTGGGTGGGATGGGAGGCTGCAGCCCCCCTCCAGCCCTGCTGGCAGCTTTGTGGCAGGTGCTGTGGAACCCTACAAGGCTGCTGCCCTGGAGCGCCTGCTCTGGAGAGCCTGCCGTGGCTTCCTTATTGCCAGCTTTCGGGAGACAGAAGGGCAGCTGGAGGACCCGGTGACGGTGAGCTGGCAAGGGGCAGGGGGGATTGGGAGGAGCCAGAGCTCCAGAGATTAACTAAGCCTGACTCCCTCAGGGTGAGCCTGCAACTTGGATTACCTTTGTCATCTCCTACTGGGGTGAGCAGATTGGTCAGAAGATCCGAAAGATCACAGACTGGTGAGCCTCGTGTATGTGACCATTCGGCCTCCGTAGGTGTCCAGCCCCCTACCGCCGCATTAGGCTCCCAGATAGATATTGCTGACCCTGTGTACCCTTCACCAAAATTTGTCCTGACCCCAGCTCTGCTTGGTGGCTCGCTCTAAACCCCATCTCCCTAGCTTCCACTGTCACGTCTTCCCTTACCTGGAGCAAGAGGAAGCCCGGCATGTGGTGTTGCAGCAGCTAAGGGAGCAGAGCCAGGAGCTTCAGGAGGTGAGCACCCACGTGGCCTGATCCCCACAGCCTCCCTCACTGTCCCTTCTGATTGCCACTTTTGGTCCCAGGTCCTGGGGGAAGCAGAACGATTCCTGAGCCAGGTGTTGGGCCGGGTACGGCAGCTGCTGCCACCAGGGCAGGTGCAGATCCGCAAGATGAAGGCTGTGTACTTGGCTCTCAACCAGTGTAGTGTGAGCACCACACACAAGTGCCTCATTGCCGAGGTCTGGTGTGCCACGCGGGACCTGCCCACCCTCCAGCAGGCGCTACAAGATGGCTCAGTGAGCATACA
This sequence comes from Ellobius talpinus, assembly GCA_001685095.1. Lineage (NCBI taxonomy): Eukaryota > Metazoa > Chordata > Mammalia > Rodentia > Cricetidae > Ellobius > Ellobius talpinus. Next base: position 16,805 of record LOJH01003880.1, read on the forward strand.
GGATGCCAGGAGTGCGCACTTTCTTTGCTGTCCCTCCTTCTGCTTCTAGCACCTCAAGCTTCCAGTACCTCGCCTTTGCCCCGGGATTGGGACGGGGGTCTCTTTCCTAGAAGCCCCTTCCCCCAGGGCATTACCCAGATGGTCCTGGCCCCATAATCCTCCCTCCTCCAATTTCTCAGGGTCTCTGCAAGCTACACAAGAGAATTATAAAGTTGTGCTTCCAAAGCAGTGGTTATGTGACCTGAGCCTGTTAGGAGCCTCAGGCCCCTTCCCAATGGGTGCAATGGTGGTGCCCAGGGGGACATTATAGCACACACTGGTGGTGCAGAGCTGGTTCTCCAGAGTGGGCATGGGTCCCTCTCCTGGGCTACCTGATGAGAAGAGGCACACTTTCCTTTGGCAAATGCCCCAGATTTGGGCAGGCTGACCAAGCGCCTCCCTGCCATCCCATCGCCATGTTCATTCTCAGCTGGGCCTGGGTGGGGGCGCCAGTGTTTCTGAAGCCTATGCCATCAGCTTCTGCCTCTCTACCCATGCACCCCAGAGCGAGGCAGGAGTGACTGCTGTCGCTCACCGCATACCCAGCCGGGATATGCCTCCGACCCTCATCCGGACCAACCGCTTCACCGCCAGCTTCCAGGGCATTGTGGATGCCTATGGTGTGGGCCGCTACCGAGAAGTCAACCCTGGTGAGAGCCACTGCACCCTCATTAGGGACCAGCCTTCTCATCTCTGGATCTCAGGGAAGCCCTTTTGCCTTTGGGGTACACACTTTGAGAGGGCTAGGAGCCGGACCCACCCCATCCTCTTGCAATAGAGGCTTACTCCCCAGTTTGCTTTAGTCCCCATTGGGACTTTATATTTATTTTTGCTGTTAAATCCACAAGGAGCCAGCAAGGATCAGTCCAGGAACCAGGCTTGGGAGGGGCTTGAAGTCTAGCTCACTGGTTTTGATGAGTCTCTTAGTTTCTGTGGGTCTCATTTTTCCCCCGGTCTATAAAGCGAGAGTAGCAGCACAAACCTTAGAGAAGTGTTAGGAAGGCTGGTGGCTGTCAGAGCACCCCGGAGCAGCCTGTAGTCATGGCGCATTTGGCCATGCTGCATTTTTAGGAAGTTGGGATAAACAGGTGAGAGTGGAGCTCAGTGGATAGAGTGCTTGCAAGTTTATGAAGTCCCGGGCCCAATCCTCAGCAGAAACTGAGCACATGATCCTAGCACTCAGGAGGTGGAGTCAGGAGGATCAAGAATTCAGAGTCAGGCTGGAGAGATGGCTCAGGAGTTAAGAGCACTGGCTGCTCTTCCAGAGGTCCTGAGTTCAACTCCCAGCAACCACATAGTGGCTCACAACTATATGTGTTAGGAGCTGATGCACTCTTCTGGCATGTAGATATACATGCAGAGAACTCATACATAAAATATAAATAAATAAAAATTTTCACCAACTACAAATATTTATAAAAAAATCAGTCATAGCTGTGCGATGGTGGCGCACAACTTTAATCCCAGCACTTGGGAGGCAGAGGCAGATGGCTCTGAGTTTGAGGCTAGCCTGGTCTACAGAGCGAATTCTAGGATAGCTAGGGATACACAGAGAAACCCTGTCTTGAAAAACCAAAATAAATAGGAAGATAAAATTCAGTCATCCTCAGCTACATAGAAAGTTCAAGGCTCAGCCAGGTGGTGGTGGTGCACGCCTTTAATCCCAGCCCTCGGGAGGCAGAGGTAGGCAGATCTCTGTGAGTTTGAGGCCAGCCTGTTCTACAAGAGCGAGTTCCACATCATTTTTTTGTTTTTTTTTTGTTTTCTGATTCTGAGACAAAGTTTCTCTATATAATGGTCCTGGCTGTCATTGAACTCACTTTGTAGACCAGACTGGCCTCAAACTCACAGAGATCCTCCTGCCTCTGCCTCCCAAGTACTGGGATTAAAGGTGTGCACCACCACCACCCGGCACCTGACCACTTCTTTTTTTTTTTAATATTTATTTAGTATACAGTATTCTGTCTGCTTGTATGCCTGCAGGCCAGAAGAGGGCACCAGACATCATTACAGATGGTT
>LOJH01003880.1:18941-30376 GCA_001685095.1 Ellobius talpinus
CTCTGGAAGAGCAGGCAATGCTCTTAACCACTGAGCCATCTCTCCAGCCCACCTGACCACTTCTTTAAGTCACAATCTGAGGTGCTGGCGGTAGGGTGACAGTCTAGTTCCTGAAGGGATAACAAATAAGCCCATAATTAGATGTGTGCACTAGGACTCTCCTCCCAACCCTAATTCCTGAGATTAGGTTAACTAGTTTGGCCTTCTGGAACTTGCTTACTGCCCACCAGGACCACCTGGCTCTCTGTCCTTTAGATATTTGTATGTGAAGCTATTTTTGTTCTTTCCCCCTTTTTAGATTTGTTTAGCACTGTTTGTTTGTTTGTTTTGTTGTTGTTGCTGTTGTTTTTGTTTTGGTTTTTTGAGACAGGGTTTCTCTCTGTTGTCCTGGCTGTCCTGGAGTTCTCTACATAGACCAGGCTGGCCTTGAACTCACAGTATCTGCCTACCTCTTCATCCTTAGTGATAATTAAAGGTGTACAGGGTCTTACACTATACTGCAGGTTGACCTTGAGCTCAGGCAATTCTCCTGCCTTGGCTTCCTGAGTGCTAGAATTACAGGTACGAGCCTTCATGCCTAGCTTAAATGTAACAGTTGGGACCGGAGAGATGGTTCATTGAGTAAAGGCTTGTCGGTAAGTCTGACAATCTGAGTTCAATTTCCAGAACCCACATAGGAGAAGAGTTTACAATTACAAGTTCTCTGACCTTCACACAGGCACACCTTCCCGATAATAAATTAGCAAATAAATGTTTTTAAGAAAACACTTAACAACAGCTGGGAAGCTGCTAGGCCAGCAAAGCCTGAAGACCGCCAGTGGCTCTCCAGAGCCTATGTAGGCTCAGCAGTGCACGGTTGTAATTCCAGTGATGGTGACATGGGAGCTGGAGCCAGGCAGCTCCCTGGCGAAGTTCCAGGATAATGTCAAACACTGTCATGATGGAAAGGCTTCTGGGAAATGACACCTGGTGTCCTCTGACCCCACCCACATCCACACACAAGCACACACAAAGCAATAGCAATCAAGAGGGTCACTTCAGAGGAGTTCAAGACCATCCTGGGCCACTCAGCAGCAGCTCCAGCTTTAAATAACTGCAGGTGGAACTGTTCCACCTGTGCCCACAGACTGTCACCTGCAGGCCTACGAGGTGGCACTGGGATCTCCATTTTATGGGTGGAGAAGCAGGCAGATGGGGCTGACACTGTGATCCTTGCCTCACGAACATGCTCTTGACAGGTCCTGCCCCCCCCCATGGGAACCTGCCTGACTGTATATCCTGTCTGCCTACAGCTCCCTACACCATCATCACCTTCCCCTTTCTCTTCGCTGTGATGTTTGGTGACGTGGGTCATGGACTGCTCATGTTTCTCTTTGCCCTGGCCATGGTCCTCACGGAGAACCGGCCAGCTGTGAAAGCCGTACAAAATGAGGTACGAACCATCCATGCCTGGCAGGGGTAGAGGACAGGACAGCGTTGAGCAGCCTCTCATCATACCATCTCCCCGACTCCCCCAGATCTGGCAGACCTTCTTCGGGGGGCGCTACTTACTCTTGCTCATGGGTCTGTTCTCCATCTACACTGGCTTCATCTACAATGAGTGTTTCAGCCGCGCCACTACCATTTTCCCCTCGGGCTGGAGTGTGGCCGCCATGGCCAACCAGTCAGGCTGGAGGTAGGACCTATATCCCTACCCACCTAGGGCCCCTGACCCACTGTGCAGCCTTGACATTATTTATTATCACTGCAGTGACAAGTATCTTTCCCAGCATCCCATGCTCACCCTGAACCCCAACATCAGCGGTGTCTTCCTGGGACCGTATCCCTTTGGCATTGACCCGGTAAGTGGGGCCACACTGGTGCATGTGAGTGGTGGAGGCTGTTGGGAGGCTGGCCAGGGCGCCACAGCTCCATCTGTCCACTGCACCCTTTGGCAGTTGGCACTGGACACTTTCTGTGCTAAGGCTGGCACACAGGCAGAGAGGCCTGTAAAAATAGTATCCAGACTGCGTATCGTGGTACACAGGTGTGATTCAAACACTTGGGAGGTGGGAGGCAGGAGGAACAGAGTTCAAGTGCATCCTTGGCTGCATAGAAGAGTTCAAGGCCTGTCTGGGTTACATAAGACCCTGTCTCTTACAAATGAGAACCCAGACTTGGGAACAACTGGTCCAAGTGACAGCCCTGCAGACATGTGCTAGCATTCTCCTATGGCACAGATGAGCGTGAGGTGGAGACATGGGTGCTGAGCCCCTCAGGTGGGAAGAACCAAGCTCGAGCCCTGGTCACCTGAACCTGACCTGTGAGAGCAACTGTTCACTTCTTTTTGTTTCCCCTTCAAACTACTGATGAGGGAGTTCTGGTTGGGTTCATCGGGGAGCAGGAAGGTGATGAAACAACTGGGGGTGCCCTGGCAAAACTGACCATGGTGTCCCTCAGTACCCACTTCTCCCACTGCCCCAGATCTGGAGCCTGGCTACCAACCACCTGAGCTTCCTCAACTCTTTCAAGATGAAGATGTCTGTCATCCTTGGGGTCACCCACATGGCCTTTGGGGTGTTCCTCAGCATCTTCAACCACATGTGAGCCCAGAGCTGCCAGTGGGAATGGGCAGTGTCCTCGTGGGGCCAGGAGTGTTCTGTGACCTGTCTATTCCCACAGGCACTTTGGCCAGGCACACCGGCTCCTGCTAGAGACCTTGCCCGAACTCATCTTCCTGCTGGGCCTCTTTGGCTATCTTGTGTTCCTCATTGTCTACAAGTGGCTGCAGGTCTCGGCTGCCAGCGCCTCCACAGCTCCCAGTATCCTTATCCACTTTATCAATATGTTCCTCTTTGCCCAAAGCCCTACCAATCAGCCACTCTTCCATGGGCAGGTAGGCCAGGGAAGAGTACGGCTCAGACCCTTTCCCTGGGGACCCCCACTTCAGTCCCTGGGCCACCTGGACCTGCAGAGCCATTTGAGAAATGGCTTATGGGCCAGAATCCCTGCAGACAATTATGTCCAAGGTGATGGCCTCACCAGGGGGTGCTGGGAACCTCAAGTCCCTTCTCAGGGGTCCCTAGGATCAGTATGACCATACCGAGCCACTCATCGCATGCATACACTGTGTGTGGTGGCCTTGCCCTCTTTGCCCACAGGAAGTGATACAGTATGTGCTGGTGGTCCTGGCTTTGGCCACTGTTCCTATCCTGCTGCTGGGCACACCCCTGTACCTGCTGCGGCAGCACGGTCACAGAAATACTCAGAGAAGGCCGGCAGGCCGACAGGTACAAATAGGGAGGGGTACGGGGAAGGAGGGCCACGTGGGAGGTGCTCTTTGCTTCCCTGTAGCTCCATGCGGCTGGGTGGGTGGCATGGGCTTCCTCTGGGGCTGGAGCTGTTGATGCTACCTGCTGCTCTTAGGACAAGGACAGTGACAAGCTTCTGGCCTCCGATGCTTCCACCTCGGAGAATACCTGGAGCCCTGATGAGGAGAAGGCCGGGATCCCAGGGGATGATGAGGAAGCTGAGGTCGGTGGGTGCAGCACTTCCTTGTTGGGAGGGGGCTGCCAGCCTCAGCTGCTGTCTCACTGCCTCTTATCGTGCAGTTTGTCCCCTCTGAGGTCTTTATGCACCAGGCCATCCACACCATTGAATTCTGCCTGGGCTGCATCTCCAACACAGCCTCCTACTTGCGTCTCTGGGCCCTGAGCCTAGCCCATGCCCGTGAGTGACCTTTCTCTCAGGCACCCATATCCTCCCCTGTCAAACTGGGTTCCCCTCAGAGGTGCCTCACCAGCTCCAGGGAGGATTCAAGGATGCTACTGTGGGTGGGGATGCTAACAGGCATTGCCCCATCCTTGATCCCACTGCCCCTTGTTTATGTGCAGAGCTATCTGAGGTCCTGTGGGCCATGGTGATGCGCATAGGCCTGGGTATGGGTCGAGAGATGGGGGCAGCTGTGGTGCTGGTCCCTGTGTTTGCTGCCTTTGCTGTGTTGACTGTGGCCATCTTGCTAGTGATGGAAGGGCTCTCAGCCTTCTTGCATGCCCTGCGGTTGCACTGGTGAGCACACCCGTAGTGAGCCTTGGCATGGAGGGAAGAGGGTGGCATTCTCCTCACTGGCCCCTTTCTCACCCCCAGGGTGGAGTTCCAGAACAAGTTCTACTCGGGTACTGGCTACAAGCTCAGTCCCTTCACTTTCACTGTGGACAATGAGTAAATCCACTGTGATCCCTACCTCTCCAAATCGGGAAAGAAATAAAAGAACTGGCTGGCCCAGGAACTTTGCCTTGGTCATCTCTGGGATATGGGACTGGGCAGACACTACAATGGTCAGAGCTCTGGATTCCAAATATGCTGTGTGCTTAGACCACCCTTCAGCTGAGGTAGTAGGCGAGAGGCACTGGTCTAGGACCTAAAGACTTTTAGAAGTTGCTGTGAGAACCTATGAACAGATCCACAGACTCTTCGGGTGCAAAAGAGTTATCTAGGGTTAAGAAGGGACGTTCTAGTTTGGTGGGAGTAGACTCTAGTTAGGTGGGAGGAGGTGTACAAACTGGCTTTGACTTCAGGCCCTGCCTCCCTGAAATCCTTAAGGTCCTCTTCCCTACATGTTTGGTTGAGGTGGGAATGCCCTTTCATACCCTCTGGCCAGGAGGCGAATATAGCCAGTGCATGTCAGAGACTAGAGGCCCTGTTTTCCAGCCAAGTTACAAAGTAGTTCATGCAGCTGAAGGCCCAGCAACAAAGGCTACTTTGAGGCCAGAGCTGCTCTGGGCACAGGTAGCCACAATGGTCCTGGCCAAGCTGCAGGAAGGGGTGTGGCCTATGCAGGGTTAGGAATAGCAGTCTTTTAGACAGTTCACATGCTGTCTGGGGTCCATGGAGACACCAGCATGTGGTGTGACAGAGCATGAGGTGTGATGAGGAGGAGGGGGTACCTAACCCGGCACTCGTCACATGGAGAACAAGGCACTGACATACATGCAGGGTAACAGCCTGAGGATGGTTTTCAAGTTGTTTATTTTTCTGTATAATACAGTCTTGGTGGTAGCAGAAATATGTGCACAAAACAATTCAGAATTCAGAGTAAAAAAATTCTAAGTTTATCCCATTGGGCATTTAATGTACATGGATTTCACAGCTCTAGTCCACCTGCACCCCAATACCCCACATACAGCTGCTGTCTCCCAGTGGCACCAGATGGGAAGCAGCTTTGGAGAATCCTGGACAGATATCTAAGTTCCAGGCTAGGCAGAGGGAAGGGAAAAAAGGCTGAGGAAGCTGGCCCCACTCCTCCTCCCCAGTCAGGAGACACTGGCCCATGTACTCATGCGTAGGCAGGTACAGGAAGGCTACAGCTACTTTCTGCAGATGTACACCTGTAGCTCAAGTACCTGCTTCTCCAGGAAGTCTGCCCATCCACACACCCCACGGCTCGGGCTCGACCCGATGAGCTACTTCACAGTATGTCTGCTCACTCACCCTTCAGAAGCATCACCAACAACACACTGTCACATTGTCATCTACAAAGCCTGGTCACAGATGTGCTGCAGTACATTAATATCCTAAGTCAGCGCTTGGAGTACCCAAACGGCACTGCTCTGTCCGGCTGGGGCCATATATGGCTGAAAGCTCTAGCCATGCAGCCAAAAGGCCTCCAGGTTAGGTGGGTTCTGAGCTATTGCACTATTGTACTATTTCTGCTTCCAATCATGGTTCAGAGTCCTAGTGAGAGCGTAAACAAAGATGAAAGAAATGTTACTCCACTTTAATATAGTCTGTAGTATACACATTGATGCTCAGTAGTGAGCCATCCAGACCTTCTGCCCAGGGCAGTGGTCACAGCAACGCTCCACCGAGGGCCTGGCACAGCCACCTCCTGCAGTCCAGTGGTGAAGAGTGGAGTCATCCCATTCACACCCCAAGCTTCTTCTTCTGGTCAAAGTAGGCATCGAACCTGGCTTGGGCATATTCCTGAGAGACAGCAAGCAGCACATCATTGTGTGGTCAGGTGGACCTGACCTGGAAACCCGTGCCTCTACCTCTAAGTGCCTAACTTGCTGCTGTGGACCACCATACCACAGAAGCACATCTGCATGCCTGGTGCCCATCCTTGTTCTGAAGTCCGTTCCATCTAACACTACCGTCTGATCAAACCACAATTCATTTATCACACCACAGAGCATGCGAGGAGGACAAGGACAGCCTGCTACAGTCAGTTCTCTTCTCCCACGTGGGCACTAAATACTAGGTATCAGGAGGCTTACTGGCAGAGGCCTTTGCCTGCTGAACCATCTTGCTGACCCCCAAATCCGCTTTAAGTATCCACATTTCTCCTGTCTTTGCCTGATGGCATCATTACCAAACCTCTCATCTAAAATACAGTCACCCTAGTATGGGTGTGACCTGTCCCAAGACAAAAGAGTTCATGTCAAGAACAAAGACAACTCTAGTGTTAGAGCAGATGATGGCCTGACTTACAACAATGGCATCTGCCTCCAACATGAAGCTGGGTATCTGAGGTTGGAGTATAGCGTGGTGACAAGAATATGTAGCCTTATTGTGGGAGGCGTCACCGTCACCTTTCTTCACTTAGTGACCCAGCTAGCACTTGGCTGAAGCTGGCAAGCAGCACCTATGGCCCTCGAGTGAGGCAGCTAACACCAGCAAAAAGGGTTTCCAGAGCCAAACTAACCTGGCGCTACCAGGTCACCAAATGCTCCTGCCAAGCATTCACACGCTACAGTCTTTCCTTGCAGCCAAAAAAAGAAAAAAGAAAAAAGAAAGAAAAAACTGTGCCTGAAACATACCATGTACCCGAATTCAATGGATGAAATCTTGGCCTGTACAATGGACCAAAGTCCCCAGAGGAAATGGGAGGCGAGGGCAAATCTGTAAGCACAAAAGTCAGAAGCACATAAGTCATGCAAGGTCAGTCAGGGAACCAAAGACGTCATACCCATGGCCATGCTACCAAGCATCTCTCTTAATGCATTAAGTGCTGCTGCCTTGGCCCTTTTGTAGGACTGTATGTGAAGGGACTGGACTCTTCCCACCTCTGACCACGGTAATGCTTACTGGTGTGACTGCACCCAGCTGCCTGGCCAGGGAACACAGGACACTGGGATGGCCATGCTCTGCTATAGGAGAGTATATAGAACCCAGCTGATAGCAGCTCCTGAAAATCCGCCCTATGCACTCGGAAGGAAGCTGTTCCCTGAGCAGGAGCTTCTCCAACCCACAGTCACCCACACCGTCCTCTCCTACAGATATTAGGACAATAGCAGGTAAGTGGAGCCATGTCACCATCTCCAGTCTCAGGACAAAACCACACCGACTGGCAGCAACTTTACAAGGCAAAGCTTACCTGTTGACCTCAAGCAGCATGTCTTCTTTTGTAGTGGACTGCTCTTCACCACTGAGGCTTCCAAAATCATTCTGGAATGCAGCCAAGTAACTGGAAATAAAATGGAGCTTAAAAAAGAATTGACTGTGTTAGGATGGATGACGGTTAAAACAAACACTGCTAAAGCTACTACAAACACGCTTATCACACAGGCTGCCACAGGCTGCCGCCGCCTTTGTACTGCCAGAATGAGAACAGCAAGGCCATGGTGACTTCTGACCCTGACCCAGCAGGGGATCCAATGCCCTCTTTTGGCCTCTGCAGGCACTGTATACACATAGAGAACAGACAGATATTCATGCCAAGAAAACACCCTTACACACAGAAATTCAAAACAAGAACTCCAGGATTCCATGCACTATAAAGTATCTACAGTGGATTAAGGGGGAAAAGCTCTCTATTACTTCAATATACACAGAGCTAATATCTGACAGAGCCCCACCTGCACACTATCTTTCCTTCTGTTATTTATTTATGAGGTGCTGGGATCCGGCACTCGTTGGCCAAGCCCCCTCTGACTAAGAGAGACATCCCCTGCATCATCTCAGCACTTCAGAAAAATGTAACTACAAAGTAACTTGCACATTATTCTAAAGTTTTAGCACTGTCTTTGATTACCACAGTCTGCCCCTGGCTGCTATTCCCTCCTCCCAGCTATTCAGACAGCTCTGAAATTTGGAGCTGTCCACCCTATGGGTCCAATGCTATCACCAGTGCTCTGCTCCCCAACCCCAGAAGCTTGGCTGCCTAGCTTTGGACACATTCAAGTTCGTCTCCAACAGCCTTAAAATGTGTCCAGACAGAGTGATGACACTTTCTGATATCTTAGCAAGCTCCCATTTGAAGGGCCAGCCCTGGAATGGAGTGTAATTCCTGAAGCCTCTTCATGGGGCTCCTGATGCTCCTTGACTGATCTGCAGCAGTGGCTTGTTCACATCTGTCGGATGCTCAGCCTAGCCCACATGCCTAGGAAGTGGGGCTTTTGGCAAACACTGGAGGAACCATAGGAGGCCTGCCACCTCCCTAACTGAACCAGGTGTCTATAGCACAGGGAGTTACCAAAAGATGGGCCCAGATGTCCAGTATGCACCCCACATCAACAGAACAAAACTTAATTATTGTCTTGTGGTGGGTGGTAGTGGTAGCACACGCCTTTAAGCCCAGCACTCAGGAGGCAGAAGCAGGCAGATCTCTATGAATTCAAGACCAACCTGGTCTACAGAACAAGTTATAGGATAGCCAGGGCTACACAGTCCTGTTTTGAAAAATCAAACCAAAACAAAAAACTTACTACTGTTATTAGGGATTGAACCTAGGGCTTCTTACACACTACCAAATGCTTCCACTGATCTACAGCACTCCTCTTTATTATGATGCATTGTACTGCAGTGTAACCGAGGCTCAAAATTGTCTTCCCCCTCTTCCTAAGCAGCCCCAGCCAAAACGATGCTTTTAACACAAGTAAAAGGATTTTCCTAAGCCTTTTTTGCCACAATTTAAGCAGAGCTATCATGGGGCTGGAATGTGGCTGAGTAGTATAGAATACTGATCTGGCATGTAAAGAGGTCCCAACTTCAGTCCCCAGAAAAAAAAAAACACACTCTCCTTCCTTCTTTCTCTCCAGAGTTGGTGGTACATGCCTTTAATCCTAGGCACTCACGAGTCAGAGGCCAGTAGATTTCTGATTTCAAGGGCAGCCTGGTCTACATAATGAATTCACGATAGTCAGGGCTACGGTGAGACTCTGTCTCACAAACAAAACAAAATAAATACAAGTAAAATAAAAAATGAGCATGTAATCCTAACTGTGTAAAGCTAGTTCACATATAAAGCTAATTTATCAGTACGAATGAGTCTCCTACCTGTTGTTTTCGGGTAGGATATTTCCGAATGTTCGCTCTGAAGAAAGGATATTTTTCATAGGTATAATCATACATCCATTCACAGAAATGATTTCCAATATCAAATCCCCTGAAAGAGAACAATGCAGGGAAGATGTGAGGCACACTGCAGGACCTGCAGGCTGCCTGAGCAGAAAGGAAGAATCTGAATGGGGGCTGAGGAGACGGCTCAAAGCTGAAGAGCACGTGCCACTTTTGCCGAAGACCCATGACAGATCTGATGGCCTCTCTGGCCTCCACAGGTACTTGGCACTAGACACACACATGATATTCATACATACACATAAAATATATATTAAAAAGCTGAATGAACCTTAAGTGGGATCTCTGGTCCCAAGGTAGGCTTCTGGAGCAGACAAGAGAATGGCAGCCTTAATGCACAGACAATTAGATGAGCATCAGAACCATAGCAGACTGCAAACCAAAGTACCACCTGAATGCTACTTGCTCACCCGAGCACAGTGCTTCCTTGGCAATCAGTACTCATGTCAGGACAACCATCTTGGCACTCCAGAGAGAGAGAGGTAAACTGCTTGTGAGTAGTTGCTCCAACTGCTTGGGCAGGTCTGCCTCGGGGCAAAACACCTTCCTTTCTGCTCAGTGTGCTGTTTGTGCCTCTGTATCACAATAATGAAACTATACTGAAATCAGCATTTGACTGTAACACATTACCTGTAATTGTAACTGCTGTATTCAAAGTCAATGAGCATCAGCTTCTGCTTTTCAGAATTTTCTCGGCCGTCCAACAGTAAGATATTACCTATGAAAGATTTGGATGATGAGACATTTTTTTAAACACAAGGCTCAAATCCTTGGGCAACAATTGAGAGTGATTCTGGCCCTGAATGATTTCAGCTTTGGTCCTAAAGACTTAACAGGGCAGACAGAGTACAAGTTTTGTCACGATGGCCTGTTCTAAGCAGGGAGGCTCCAGGATCACTTGTTCCTAGTCCTTGTCCTCCTGGGCACTCAGCACTGTCTGGAGCAGTACTTTCCAAACACCTCATAGTTTGTGTTAGGTTGCATTTAGTCTCCTTACCTCAATCTCCTGGAGCCTTGGGACTGGGTTGCCGTCATCAGATGGCCAACTGGGGCCCAACTGATTTGTCCCTGTATGCTGTTCCAACCCAAGAAGACAGACAATGGCCATGATGTTTCTTCCAGCAATGTAATCTAGGCAAGTGTGTGACTGCCAGCCTGGCTGTACTAGCCCATTTCCCCTAGATTCCCTACTAATGTGTTCAGCAACTCAAGAGTGGGTGAAGGGGCCTGGAGTTCCATCCTTTGCTAACTCTGGCCACTCTTCCTCTACCAGAGTTTCTAATGGAGCTAGTTTCTAGGCTCTGCAGTATACTCCTATTGCTTCCAACAGCAAGAAAAACGAGAATGGGGCAGACACCCCAAACTGTACAACAAAATAAATGCAAGCTCTCATTTCTATCCTTTCTACACTTGGCCATCAGACAATTCCTCTCTGGTGATGATGGTCTGCATACCTTATTCACCCACCATCAGGCCCAGAAGGGTGTGGCTAACTTAGCACAAAGCTGGCGCTGAAATTTCTATACCCTGCTCTACCCAACTAGTGGGCAAGGAATGATTAGCTAATCAGAAAAGCACTTTGGCTCAAATTAATGGTTTATTGATGAGGAGTCTTCATAAGAAACTGATCTAGAACTAAAAAACTAGAGGTATGATTACCTAATCTCATGATCTGGGGGCCAGCCTGGGCAACATGGCAAGATGCTGTCTTGAAAACAAATAATAGCTGAGTGGTGGTGGAACACAGATTTAATTTCAGCACCTAGGAGGCAGAGTCAAGAGGATTTCTGTGACTGAGGCTAGTCTGGTCTACATAGTGAATTCCACGACAGTCAGAGCTACACAGAGAAATCCTGTCTCTAACCCCCCCCCCGCATGCACACAAAGAAAATTCAAAACAAAACCAACAAAACAACAACAAAGCCCAGGATAAAGCTGCATAGGACTGTATTCATCTGTGTCAGGGCAGATGGAATGTCAAAGCAACATAGGCAGACAGTGTGGGCAAAAGGAGCTGAGCAGTTGGGTGTTTTAAAAACTATTATACCAGGGCTGGAGAGATGGCTCAGTGGTTAAGAGCATTGCTTGCTCTTCCAAAG
>LOJH01003881.1:13253-27398 GCA_001685095.1 Ellobius talpinus
GAGAGAGAGAGAGAGAGAGAGAGAGAGTCAGTTTCCTTTAAGAGTGTTGCCCTTGGTAAACTGACCATGTTCCGGAAGACCACACATCCAGGAATAAATGAAGACTTCATGGCTATAAAATTTATATATAAATAAATAGGCTATAAAGCTGGGTGGGTAGGGAAGGGGGTGGACCTCGGAGGAATTACAGCCGAAGATGAGTGTGATGGAACACCCTGTACAAAATTCTCAAGGAATTAATTTTAAGAATTAAAAATATCTTATAAAACTTATAAATTATATATCTAGTGGTTTTGGATTGAGGACACAGCTCAGAAGTTGAGCACTTAACTGCATGTGGAGAGAGTTTATTTCTTAAAACATAGAGAAGAAAAAAGAAAAAAAACAAGAGTAATATAAAAGAAAGGAAATCTGCCGTGAAGGTTTTTACTGAGATTGGAGAGCCTCTGAAGCACTTGTGATCAAATGAGAAAAAGCAGCACGTTCTTGTTCTTTATTCAGCACTGTGCAAAGCATCGCATTTGCAGGTCGGAAAATTATTTTGAAGACAATCCTCTCAAATTGACTAAAAGTAATGAATATAAACATAATGTCAAAAGTATGTTTCATGTCTATAAATGCTGGGGATTGTATTACAGATACACAAGGGAGCCAAAATAGCTTTTTCCATGGAGTTTGGTAAAAATTCATAATGACACCAATTAATCTTAAAGAACAACTTTCTTTGTTCTCGTTATATTTATGATGTAGCAGTTCATTCTTAGTTAATTATGGGATAAGGCGTAAAATTATGGCAAAAGGAAAATAATAAGCATTAATTATTGTTTTGACTAGTAGGAGAAATTTTTCTATTACCTTTATGATTTTTTATTAGGTTTTGCTTTTTGCAAACCTATCTCAGATATTGAAAGTAAGTCCTAAAAGTTACTTTTGATGTGCTTACCAAAACTGATTCACAAAAGCACTTTTCTGAAATTGGCTCTCACTCAGCTTTGAGGGTGACTCATCACTCAGTGTTGCTGAGTTATATCATTGATCCATTACTGTTTCCATTTACGACTGGAGAATTCTCAGACTGACTTTCTTGTATATAGTCAGGAGGTATTCAAGCAATTGTTCTACACAAACATATTCTTCTGCTCATTATGAAAACTTCCTTTTACTTAAGAAAGGATGGAGCAACATAAAAATACAATAAAATGTAAATGGTTTTTAGAAGCAATGAAAGTAACAGTGGAACATTTACACTATTTTCTATCATTACAAATATACTTTTACATCAAACATTTTCAAAAGTTGGGTCAAATTGAATGACATATTTTAGGCCTTAAAATATATGTATTGGTTTGTCATCAGCAGTAGGGCACAGGCCAGAGACACAGCTCCAGGACTGTCCAAGGCAGACTGGGATTCTTCATATAGCTGCTGAAAAGAATTTCAGGACTGGCTACTAAAATGCAGATTGAGAGTTAGTTAAGAAAGCATTTTAACATATATTGAGGCAGAAGGGTTGCTAGAAATGGAAGCACACTGAGAAAGACAAGATAAACTTAAGTATGAACATGAGTTTCTCAAATGAGCATCAAATTTTTGTGACATAGCAATCATCATATTCATGGTTCATATACTTGATTTGAATCCATTGATTGCAAAAATCCCTACATACAGGTATTCCTTTATTCTCTCTTTATTCCTTAAATGTGATTTTAAGTTAGATGCAGAGGTATTTTGAATAGAATTGATATCTAATAGGATATAACCATGGATTACAAGTGTTGCACAGGAGGTTCCAACATGTATTATATTGTAAATGGAGTTCCTTATACAATTCCTCAAACACTGTAGGTTACACTTCAGAAGAGAGGAAGTCCATATGCAGTTAGGCCTTAAGTATGGTTCATTAAAAATTTAGTAGTCTCATTTGAGACATCTCTATATGAGATAAACTTTGTCTCTTTGCAGAAACATTTTTTATTGTGCTGGAATTTTTGACTTTCATGTAAAGAGAGGTTTCATCAGACTCTGTGGCAAAGGGTTCCTTCCATTACTCTCCAGTTTTTGTTACCTTTTTGTCCTATATTACATTGTGTTTACTTAAGACACGCTGTCCTTGAGGCCACAGGAGATGGAATGTTTTCCTAGTTAGCCTTCTTTTCACATTCTCAGTTCTGCTCCATCTTCTTAACCTACCATACCTCTCCTGATGACAGGTTACTGTCATAGAATGATAATAACTAACTCTTAAAGCTGATATGACAGAGTAACTCCAGCAAATCAAACAACTAAGGATCTAGTATTAAATTGACTTGATATTTTGATTTTATTAATAACTATTGGAGATTAAAATTAACTGTTAAATAAAACAATGTGTGTGTATCTTACAAGGTTGATTCTATTTGAAGCAAACAGTGAAACCTTTTCTGGAAAAGAAAGAAGAGAATTTTCTATACACTTAGGGCACCACCCTCGCTTCTTTGTCAGGAGGAAATCCTGCCTCTCACTTTCCTTTCTCTCTTTCTTATTTGCTCCCCCCTCCTTTCTACCTCTCTCCTTCCCTTCCTCCACTGCAAGCAGTTAATCACTGTGAATAAATGCCCGTCTGTTGCATGCTCACGCTTTGATATTGAATACCTCCTCTGGATAGCTGTTGCTTTGGTTTCTAGCTTTGCCATGCACACAGTATACTGGATCTAAAAGGAGGCACACCAGAAACTCACTCTCTGACATAAGAAGTATTTATCTATTAACAGGTATCACTCACTGATAAGCAACTAAATCATTAAATGAACTCAACACATTGGGAAATATTTCCTTCTTAACACATGATTCTAACCTGAGTGATACAGTGGAACATGAAGGATATCTATGTCTTGGGGAAATTATTTTCTGTAATCATATTTTTAAATGAAATGTGTGCATATATTTAGCTAAACTATTTTTATAGCATTGAAACAGTCGTTTATAGAGGAGTCTGCTGAGTTAAACTCAACAGGGAAATACACAGCCATTTTTAGACAATTTCAAAAGGGCTTACAAGTCTGACATTAGTACTCATTGATTTTTGTCTTAATTTTAAAACACAAGCCATTATAGGCTATTGATGAGGCTCTTGTTTCTACCTCGTTGGAGATTATCTCCATTCCATCAAATGTACACAGAGATTCTGAACAAAATTCTAGGGAAAGTTGCTCGGTGATGATGAAGCAACATATGGTCCAGGTGGTCAACAATGCACTCATGAGGACTAAGATGGTGAGAAGATTGTCCTGCTATCAAGTCTGATCTGACACAATCAAGACCACTTGATATATGTGCTGTAGTTACTAAGGCTAAACTGTTGATCAATATGTCAGATTTCAAAAACGATTGCAGCAAAGTAGACTCTGGTTTATGAGGAAGCCGAATGCACAGAGGAAATGGAAGGATACATCAGGAAGGGCTGCCTACATAGTGTATGTCAAAGGACAGAATACAAGTTGCCCGATCTATGGATGTCCTCCTACTGCAGAAGGCAAGCGGTCTTTGGATCATTTGAAGGACAAAAATGTTAAACACTGTAAAATAATAATTAGAAAAGAAAAAGAGTAACATGAGCCCAAACAGTAAACCCTCATCATTTTGCCCAGGCAGTGACTTGGTCTGACCTCACCTAAGTAGCCATTAACATGATAATGCTCATTAATCCTGCCAAACACAAGTCATCTGTTATGTCTATAGTCATCCATCTGTGTGCATGGTGAGGGAGAGGATCCAAAGATATAACCTCCTGGATTATCTGCAAAGGAAAGGCTCCTTTCCCCTAATTCTTTGCTAGGAACACACTCATTTGTGTGTATTTACTGAAGCACCCATTTGCTTTGTGGCTTTTACCACCTCACCAACATCTTAAGCAGAAGTTATACAGAGATGGATCTCAAGGAAATAAAAACACTACAAGCTGGTCAAGTGTGGTTCCTAAACTCCCTGATTCCATGGCTCATCATAGACCCTTACATCAGATTGTGGAAAAGAGAGAGTGGTGTTCACTGCCCAATCTTAAACTGTTGCTAATTAATGGGCTATGCTCTCCTGATATTGTTTTTATCTAGCTCATATGAAATGGGGGGAAAGTAGCATATGATTTTTAGGATAGATACTAGTTGTTTCTTGGACTATATAAAATATGCCACTTCAGAGAATTTAAGAACAAAAGCATTGGGCTGGAGAGATGGTTCAGGAGTTGGTGAGCACTGACTGCTCTTCCTGAGGACTCAGGTTTAATAACCTGTACCTGCAAAGCAGCTCACAGGCCTCTGCAACTGTTTTCTAGGGTATAGTCATCAAGAATGTGCCACATGGTATACAAGCATAAAACACACACACACACACACACACACATGTTTTTAAAAGAGTAAAAACAGTTTTATTTATTTTCCCCAATTATTCAGATAAGCACAGGGATGTCTCTCTTTGCCATGAATAATTTTGTTCAAATTATTTGAGATATAGCTATTCTAAAAAAGTTATGTATGTGTAATTTACAAATACAAACTCTACTACAATGAAATCTTTTATAACAAAAAATCTTATAAAATACCAGAAGCACTAGCAAAAGGAATATAATCAAAATATGTAGAGGGTCAAACCATACAAACCACACGTTACTCATATATTCACTGGGAATAGAACTGAGTCACAAGACATCAGGACTGGATGCTTAACTTAATTGGTTCACTACTCATTTCACAGCTCAGGCTGGAGTAATATACAGCAGTGGTATGCTATCAGTAGGTCAACATTCAAGTGAATATTTGTGAAAGTCACCATCAAACAATTTCTCTGTATGGCATCAACAAGACCTATCACTAACTTACCTGACTTAAATTAGAATTCATTGTACTCTATGTTTGGCACAGATAGGTATTATTAAATATAATAAAAAGATTATGTTTTATCTTATATAAAATGCTATATATGATGTTTATCAGGTTAACACTTAGTAGGGTTTGAGGAATACAGTGCATCTGTGGGCTGAAAACCCATAAGGGAAATATTTTACACGTGAGATTCTATTTCTTCACATGCAAAACAAAGGGTGGACAAGACCTTAACATTTGATGTGATCAGAAAAAATAAAATTGTTACATACACCTGAAGCATGCCATCACAATTAGTTCATATTATCAGCACATACATTTTCTAAACTTATTTAGAAAATATAATTTCTCCCTGAGTAACAGTTTGAAATTAAATTTGCAAAGTTCACTCTGAGAAACTCGTGCATTAAAACTGGAGTATATATATTGCTAAAATATCTATTCAATAAAATCTCTAATAATACACTTCAGGGTGCATCACAGATTTATTTGAAGACTGTATTAAGAACAATTAAAATCAAGCCAATATATTCAAGGAAAGGGTTAAATGTTAAAAAACTTGCTATTTGGGCAACTCACATTTGGGTATTAACTTCTGAGCATCTATCACCACTCATCTATCACTAGTGGAATATGAACATCTGTTAGAAAGTGGACACAGTAAGGCAAAGGCTGCTACTTAGCTTTTATTTTCTTTCATCTCTCATTCAAGATGCTACTAATAGAAATGACACAAAAATCTGTTTATGACAGCAATTCTGAGCAACAGTATTTATGGAAATAGAGCATGAAGGAGCCATGATGGAATCTAGCAAGCACTGACTGGGTCTTTAACACTAATAGCCCAACTTCTGCTCTCATATATCCATACAGGAGGTGATACTAAATTTGACCACAGCTACGCAAACAATTCAAAAGCAAAATGAACATAAGGCTTGATGTCTAGAAAGTTGGAAATACAATTTTCACAGAAAAATCTGTAGAAAGGTTGATCGTAAAAATAGGAAACGTCCTGTTACATCCTTACTGGGACAAAAAGATATTTTTAAAGTAAGAAATGCTTAGGGTTTGCTTTTGTTTTTCTGCAAAGCACTAATGATTAAATTATTTTTCAAAATTCCATAAATACACAAAAATCACATCTTGTGAAATAAAACACATTTCATTTCAGTCACTTAAAATATATAGGCAGTCATGATCTATCAAAGTCAGCAAGAGAGAGGCTTGAAACTTATAAGTACATTTGGAACTTCAGCTTTGCTGAAGTAAAAACAGTGCATTTGCCTGAATATGCAATGATGCAATCACTAAAATAAATGTTCTTGCTGCACTCAATTAAGCATTGTGTTGTACATGTGTGTTTATTCAATTGTGTGACGATACAGTGATTGAAACACACACGCTCAGTGCATTTGTCTCAATCTGTACTGCATTTATTTAAATGTACAATCAATCACAGGTCTCTGCTTTTAGCTTCCCCTTGTATTTTTAAAGCACACTGAAGATAAGGCTTTGTAAGTATGCTTTAAAACGGTAAAAAAGTAAATGCACATTAAATATAGCAATATAAAATTTAAATTTCAAATAAGAATATATATAACTAATATATGTCAATGGACAACTTCTGTCTACATACTTACATACATACATACATAGGAGGTAAAATTTGCATGTACTGCACTGTTCCTCTTGATAAGTGGCTGTGTGTGTTTATCAACATAAACATTTATTTAATCATAATCTTTAAAACATTTTATCCTATAATATAATCTTATAGAGCTTGAGTTTTATGCCATATCATCAATTATTTGCAACATGTTTTATATTACATTCCTCATGTTTGATTGCCCAAATTTTTGTGACCCTTTTTCTTTTTCCTGTCCAGTTTTCAAAATCATATTTGGGAGGCAGAAGAGCATATCATATAATTATAATGAATGGGCTTTGAGAGAGTACTATTGTGGGCAGTTTTCCTGTCCAGGAGCCACTTCCAAATTACCACACAGAGGCTTATATTAATTGTAAATGCTTGGCCAATAGCTCAGGCTTATCACTAGTTAACTCTTACAGTTAAATTAACTCATATTTCTATTTATGCTTTGTCACATGGCTCATAACTTGTTATCTCATTTTTTTACACATCCCACATGCTCAGCAGCTAGCTGGCATCTCTTGACTCTACACTTCCTCCTCCTAGAGTACTCTGTGTCTTGATGTGCCACTTATACTTCTTGTCTGGCTATCTGCCTGACAGCTTTTTAGTAACCAATGATATAAACACATATTCACAGTGTACAAAAGGGTGATTCCATAGTAGTTTGAGCCTCTTCCTTGTGACATAACTTGAAGAAAATATCTCTGGAGAGCAACTTATCCCTTTATTGATGTTCTGGCATGGATCTATTCACATTAAATCTATTTTCTTAACATAATTTATTGCAATCATGGGTTCACATTCTAAAAGACATTTTTTTTCAAAGTGCTGTCTTAGGGTTTCTATTGCTGTCAAGAGACATCATCTTAGAAAGTAAAACATTTAACTAGCTTATGGTTTCAGAGGTTTAGTCCATTATCATCATGGAAAGAAACATGGTGACATTCAGGAAGACATGGTGCTGGAAGAGGAGCTGAGAGTTCTACATCTTAATCCACAGGCTGAAGAGGAAGATTGTGTACTACACTGGGCATAGCTTGAACACATAAGAACCCAAAGTCTAGCCCCACAGTGACACATTTTCTCTAGCAAAGTCACACCTATTCCAAAAAGGCCACATTCCTAATAGTTCCACTCCCCATGTCTAGATTTTTGACTATGCCATTCTCTACCTTACAAGCACTTTGCTTCAGTATTGAAAATGACCAAGACAGCATATCTTTGGCACTCTTAACTTGTTTCTCAATCAGTTTTATTAGTTATTTCTAAAGAAAGTTACACTTTCTAAAAATTTATCTAGTCACCCAATTAAATTTATTAATTTAAATTTCCACAGTTCAAGACTTCATTTTTTTTCTTTCGCCTAGCACATGGTTCATTTTATGAATCTGTTTACTTTTCCTAGTGTTTCTCTCTCTAACTTGGCACCACATTTCCTGAGAATCAGCATGATGACAGTCCTTCTCACTGTTTTCCTCCATGCCTGGAAGAGTCCCTTGCACAGAGCATGTAGTCACAAGATATCAGCCAATTAGTTAAGAGGAGAACAGAAGAACTTAGTCCTCAAAATATCTGAAAGCAACCACTACTGAGGAGTGAGCCACAGGAACTGAATGACAATGATGGTTCGTTCAAACCAGTTTGCCATCTTACAGGCTTTAGACCAACCATTGAACTTCAGTCAAGATGATTCACAGTGAGAATTTTGGCCATTGGATTCCTTCTCTGTGTTCCTGTAAGCAGCAGCATGTACTCATAAGGGGAATCCAAAGAAAGTCAAGCACAAATTCAGAACAGGTACTTACATCCCTTTGTTACCATAAATATACATTATACAATAAACATTAAATCAAACTCTTAGAACAATATTGTGATTGTTTAAATGAAAATAGCCACCATAGAATCATGTTTGAATGACTGATCCCCAGTTGGTAGAACTCCTTGGAAATGGTTAGGAGGTGTGAGCTTGCTGGAAGAGACCTGTCACTGGGTAGAGTTTTGAGATCTCAAAAGACATGGACATTCCCCATTGTCTAGCACTGCCTATAGTTTGAAGTATGAGCTCCCAGCTGTTCCAGCTGCTATGCCTTGGCTCCACCATCATGAACTACAAACATCTGGAAAGGTAAGCCCAATTTAAATACTTCATTTTACATGTCAACTTGGTCATAGTGTTTTATCAAAACAATAGAACAATAACTAATACAAACATGAATATTTATCCTGTTATAGCAATTATCATTATGAAACAAGGACAAAGAATGTGTATTTTTTAGCAGATATTCTAGTGAAATGTATTGAATTACAGTGATCCTTTTTATAAAAGGAATAAAGAAACATTTTCATATTCCCTTTGTATCTAAAGGAGCAAACAGGTCTGTGGCATTTCTGAAAAGGAAAAACGTATTTAACCTGCATGTGTTTGGTGAATATGTAAGAATTAATTCATTGCTGATCAAAGTTTTCAAAATAAGTCCATACCATAAAATACTAAAAATTACTAATCAGGAATTTGTTTATTTATTGAATTATTGATTGACAGATTGACTGATTAATTGATACTGGGTCTCACTATATACCCCTGGCTAGCCTGGAATTCAGTATGTAAGTCAGGATGACCTTGAATTGATAGTGAGTTGCCTATTTCTGCCTCCAAAGTGCTGGAATCAAAGGCATATGCCACCATGCCCAGTTCAGGCAGAGATGTCTAACATGCTTTTTAGTATTAGAATGGTACAGGTTTTGCTATGGAAAATACTCAAATATAGTGATCAGATACTTCAGAATATTAGTTCAGATTTTAGCCGTATCTCTCCCACATGAAACATCATCACAATGCCTACACTATAGTAATACTAGTTTTTTTTTTTTAAAAAAAGCTAACACTTGTAAAACATATCACATAAGGCCACTGTCATCACTGAAGATAGATTTTAGAGCTGAAAAGGTTTATGACAGGTGTGGTGTTTGTGCTTGTAATCATAGAATTCATGAGTCCGGCTAAGACAAAGGTATCATCACATTACATTTGAGGCCAGTCTGGGCTATGCAACCAGACTCTATTTCAAAATGCTAAACCAATTAAAGTGTTTGTATTTTGCTTGAAATTATTACACACAAAGTAGCTATGAGTTTAGCAATAACTGGTAAACACATCCATTAACTTAAAAAGAAAAGGATTGATTGACCATTTACACTTTATTTTATTTACTTTATTTACAGTTGTTTGAAAGTTTCAATCCATTCTGCCCTGTGATCTGAATGAAAACAAGGACATGACTGAGCCCCCAACTAAACATTGACTTCTTGTAAATATGGTTGAGTATAGCAGGCTTTCTCAGGATGTCAGTCCCCAAATCATGACATGGAGACTCATTATGAATGCTCGGCCTTATCTTATACTTGTGCCACTAGCTCTTAGAACTTAATTTAACCTATTCCTTTTCATCTGAATTTTGCCTCAGGGCTTTTTACCTTTTTTCATTCTGTACGTCTGGCTGGTTGGCAACTGCCTGGATTCTGACCCCAAGCATTTCCCTGTCTTTTTCCCTCATTTTTTCCTTTTTCTCTTCAAGCCTAGATTTCTATTCTTACTTGTTGTCTCTGCCTGCTAGCCCTGCCAATCCCTCTTCTCCCCAGGTATTGGTTGTCTTTTTATTAGACCAATTGAGTGCCTTAGTGAGGCAGGTAAAACAACACATCTTTACATAATTGAACAAATGTAACATACGCAAAGGTAACATACCTTTACACAGTTAAAGCAATATTCCAGAACAGTTGAGGAGATGGGTTTTATTGTAGATGTGAGAGAGAGAACAACCAGAGGCAAATGGAACAGTCCAGACTGAATATGGCTAGCAGAACAACAGACCCAAGAGAGGAGAGAGAAATAGGGACGGCAAGAGAGGAAGAGAAGAGATATGGGCAAACAGACCAAGAGAGGAGCTGTGGGTCAGGAGGTTGAGAGGAATCCCAGAGACCAAGAAAGGGCACGAGGACCAAGAGAATTAGGAGATGGGGAAAGGGAAACGCAGCCTCTGGGATGGAGACATTTAGGGAAGGGGGCTGGGTGAGAAGTACTTAGAGGAACTACGGGTATGGGGTGAGACTTGTCTAAGGTTTCTTTGAGACCTGGCGGGATCCTTTTCCTATTAGGAAATACAGTGATCGGAGCGCTGTCTGCATCCTGTGTAGGGGAATCAAATAAGTTGAGAGCCTTGTAGCTCATTTTCATCCAGTGTTCTAGGGTCTGGATCCCTCGCTGCCACTCGAAGCCCCAAGCAAGACTGAGATTATCATTTCCATTATCCACCACACAGTGGTTCGACTACAGAGAACAAGCGTGCACCTGTTTTCACCAAAGACAGCTATCTTCCTGCACGAGCAAGCTACAGAACCCAGAAAGATGCATGTGAAACTCAGACTGATGACCCCGTACTTGGCAGCTTATTTCTCCCATGACAACCTTCTCAGCTACCACTAAGCAGCTTTGCTAATGAAAACTGAACCTGGCCATCATCAGTCTCATCCCTCTCAGATATTACTGCTATCACCATTATGTTTCTATAAGGGTGCCTACACTTCACTACTGACATCACATCCTCCATACTCTTTAAATGCTTCTAGTCAAGTACCTGCTGAGGACCACTATAATATGTGGTCTCATGAAACCTGAAACAAACCTGGTTTTACAGCTTCTCCCTACCTGAAACCTTATTTCACTCACAGATGAGTCCCGTTGTGTACCACAAAATGAACATACATAGGCTGACTGTAAGAGAACCTGCCTTCATAGTCCTTAAAAATGGAAAAGTAGCAACAGACCTGCAGAATTATCAATCAGTAAAACACAGGATATCCACAACAACTACCAATGATCAAAACCAAAGGATGGTAACAGTGGGGGTGGGAGGGTCTCATCAGGTGTCAGGCAGGAAAGTGGGCCTTGAAGAGGTGGAAATGAAAACTAGCTTCAGATTGACTTCCTAACCAGTCACAAAGTAGAGACTTCTAAAGAATCTGATGCCAGGTGGTTCATTCCCAGCATATTTAAAACTCAGTCGGATTTCAGGGAAAAAGAAGTTTCCTATGTAATACAATACCTGGTACATAAGAAAGCATTATTCCATCAAAACGCAGCTCAGGGTACATGTCATTTCTTCCAAGAAGATGGGTTTTAGAGATAAGCTACCTGTACTAGCCTGAGGACATATGGAAGAGTCTGACCTGGTCTCTGTCATAATGATAACTCAGAGGTCATTTGGGCTATTAGCCATCTATGGTTCTGGTTATGGGAACTTTGGTTGTAGGAGTTATCTAGATTACTAGGCACTTCCCATACTCCTGGTTATAGGAGCTTGATATGGCCTGGCCCAATAGATAACACAGATCAGCAGGCTGTTAGTCAGCCTGCAATTTCCAGCCTTCTGGATGGAAGAACTGGTATTTCCTCCTTTAAGGAGCCACCCCTCCATGATTAACATTCCTGGTTTTCCTCTATGTCCATGGCCGCAAGAGCCTTCACAATGTGCTCCCAACAATTTCTAATGCCATAACATTTATCATGGACTGACATACTGTATATACCTTGTTTATAAATGGAGTATAAATACAATAGGAGTGGGAGTGTTTTCCATTTTGTAGACTACCCTCTATACAATGGAGATTATTAATATTCTGGGGCTAGACAAATGAGAAAACAAAACTTGTAGACTAAAGGAGCAGATTTTTACCTTGGAACTAGTCTATCCTAACAGTACTCTAACAGTGACCATATTGTACAGATGGATAAAAATGAGAGATTTAAAGAAGATACAAACAAAACCAGATGTTGCTGATGTTCTATCCTATAGCAGTGTGCTCACTCAGGACACTAACATGGATTCTGAAAGTGTAGGTTGTTGATGCTGCCATTGAACCATTCTCAAATCCATTATGGGCATGGAAGCATACAAGCCCATTTTTGTTCTAGCAGATAAAAGAGATCAAGTTAAGGTAAAACTATTTTTTTATTTCTGATAGTATATATTTTGATTTTTCAAAAACCGATAGATTGAAACCTTGTCATGTGTTTAAGTCTAGACAGTGGTTCCTGAAAACCCCATACCTCATGGCAGTGTTCTTCTAGGATATGTGAAGTGCTTAACAATGAAGCAGTGCTGCCTGCTCCCTCAGCATCTTGCTAGTAGACAGCAGAGGGAACTCTTAGTACATTTTGCAGCAGAAAGGTATAGGCAGACAAGAGGGGAAGCGACCAGGTTAGGTGTGTATATCAGGCCTCTGCATCCCCTCTCCTTTTAAACACTTCATTTGACTGCAAACTTGCACCTGGCCCACACCTTGCACCTAGCTGTGAATGATAGCTCTAAAAGTTTGGCTTTGCATGATGAAGGACTTAGTGTTTCTTTTTTTCTTGACTTTCTTTCTGGGAAATTTATTGTCATTCAAATGAAGTTTTTAGTTACCTGCCCAAGTCCCTAAGGATTTTCACAACTGCTCTCCTCGCTCATGCTCATTCACTCCAGGCTTTGCCTCATCTGACCTCTCCACCTCCTTCTCACAATCCCAACCATCTGGAACCGATTTTGTATTTTCCTTTGACAAGTGTCATATCTCACTCCAGACTCCTTAAAATTTTCTCTCTGAGCAGGCAATTGAATTTATTTACTTTGGATGAATCTGTGGGAATTCTGTCCATGGCATCGACCTTCCTGCTAATAGTCAGGCTCTGAAGACCTAATCTGCTATCTAATCTGCTAACCCCTCCTGTCTCACCACTCTGCTTTCCTTCTTCTGAAACATGCCAGTGAATCAAAGAGAATTACATCCCACCAGAAGAAACATCAAGTTTCTCCTTTGATAAAACAGCTACTGTAGCTACACATAGCAGCATGTAGTAACTCCAGTGCACAACTTCCTCACTCATCTGCTTCATGGGATCTTTAGGTATTCAGGCAAATTATGCCATTTAAATTCCATATGAATTGTTTAGAACTGAGAAGCAAGGCTAACTACAATTTCAATGGGGATTGAGTAGAATAGTAGTGCAGACATTTGTAAAATGATAATAATAAACATATTTTATAAGATTCTGATGCCAGAAAATAGAAATCATAAAGGTTTTGTGTCCACACAGTCTGGAGTATCAAATACATCTCACCTTGGTAATTAATGATAGATATTAGAAGGATGCTTTTTATGACACTGCTAAAAAATCTCTATGATTTTATTCATATTTTCCAAATTTGTGCCTCTTTAGAATTCTTCCTTTGAATAGCACATGGCTAATTATTACCTAGCAGAACTTCCAACTATGAGTTTCAGATGCAATCTGTTGATATTTGTTAATCCATCGCCAAAGTTTCCTGTGAGAGTCATAAGGATATTAGATCACACATACATGCGCGCACATACACACTCACATGTGTACATGCACAGACACACATATATACTTGAACAATAGATGACAATTAAGGTAATTAAAGAAAGGCAAAGATAATTTGGCTTTGGAGCTGCCACATTCCAACTATCTACAATCAAGAAATGCTAGTCAGTCAGTAAATCATGCAGTGTCTGTAATGGAGTAAGTCTTTCTTTCTTTCTTTCTTTCTTTCTTTCTTTCTTTCTTTCTTTCTT
>LOJH01003881.1:27454-37743 GCA_001685095.1 Ellobius talpinus
CTTTCTTTCTTTCTTTCTTTCTTTCTTTCTTTCTTTCTTTCTTTCTTTCTTGTTATTTCCTAGGATCTTTAGCTTATACAAACATATCTTACAAATTCATAGAATATTATATTTGAATTTATCAACATCCTTCAGCATAAATCCCCCTTATTCCCTAAATCCCCATTATTCCCTAACCCCTGTTCTAGTTACTTTCAATTTTTTAGTAAAATATAATAATCTTCCCCTTTCCCTTTTCTTCCTATAACCCCTCCCATGTATCCCACCCGAGTTCTTCACCTCTAGCTTCTTGTTCTTTTTATATAAGTATTTGCTTATCCAAATATATATGTATACACTATGTTTAGACATATATTGCATATATCTTTATATATATGTTAGAATTTTGTACATATTATACAAAAATCACTATATATACACATATATTTGTGTGTGTATGTGTGTGTGTACGTGTATGTGTTTAGCCCATATATTGTTAGTTGAATGTATATACCCTTAGGGACAATATACATTTCCTCAGGAAACAGAGTGGAAAGATTTTAAGAGCCAAAAAAGCAGGATATCTAATGTGAAACTTTTTCTTTTAGAAATAACAGGAATGATACACCCCAAATATCTTACCAACAGGGCTATCTAAACATCAAGTGAATGCAGATGACAGAAACAGACATGTTACCATGGAAGGGGAAATTTCAAGGGCCACCACTCTATAC
The DNA here is from genome assembly GCA_001685095.1 of Ellobius talpinus. Classification (NCBI taxonomy): domain Eukaryota; kingdom Metazoa; phylum Chordata; class Mammalia; order Rodentia; family Cricetidae; genus Ellobius; species Ellobius talpinus. Next base: position 28,168 of record LOJH01003881.1, read on the forward strand.
AACAAACTACAGGGAAGTAAAGAATGTAGTGAGCTGGAGAAAATAGTCTTCTCCAAGGTAATTACTTCTAAATCATCCTTTTTTAAAATTTATTTTTATTGAGCACTACATTTTTCTCTGATCTCCTCCCTGCTTTTCCCCTCCCCTTCAACCCTCCCCCAAGGTCCCCATTCTCCCAATTTACTCAGGAGATCTTGTCCTTTTCTACTTCCCACATAGATTAGATCTAAATCATTTTTTTAAACTCATAGTTAAGTAATTCAAAACGTTTTCATGGATAATGACTAAATTTACTCTTTTTATGGATATTTCTACAATTTGAATGAATTAAATACATGAATTCAGTATCATCACTATACTTTTTTGAATGTGCCCATGTGGCCCGAAAATATAGGGCTGCTTTTTAAAGTCCCCTCTGCCCATTTACCCTAGAAATCTGCTTATGTGGACTTATCAAAACCTGCCCATGCCATGAGGACTTTCAATGGCAATTTCTCTGTATGGATTTCTAGGATGCCCCTTGCTATAAATGTATTTTGTTGTGTCCTCCAAATGAGGCTTAAATTTACTCTAACTTATAAAAATTTATTGTGTATACAAGGACTTGCTTGAGTGTCTCTATGGGACAGAAACTCCTGATGGATAGGGATTGTGTTTGCTCCATTCCAGAATGCTTCAAATAAGAGAGTATTTCTGGTTCAAACACATCATCCACATACAGCCATTCATGTCAGAGGGAGGACTAGACCCTGTTACCTTTTGAGGAAAGTGTTGCCTCTAATGAAACATAGTGCAACAAAGAAGTGGAGATTTGGGTCTAGTACTTCTCATTCTTGTGCTCATAGGCACTGCAGGGTAGCATCAGTTTTGCTATTGCTGTACACTTCTCTAAGCTGTAGTAATATTTTGATGATGAGAAATGATGACAAGTGAAATCACTATGAAACTAAAGATGTGCCACTTTTGGATTAATCTCATAAAGGGAGAAACTATGGAAATTATTATTCTCATAAATATTTGATATTAAAATGATGAACAGGGTAACATTTGAGACTGGTATAAATATTTCTCGATTCCCTTATTCAGGGGCATCCTAATTCTATGATCACTGCCAACTCTCTTGGGCCTCCACTTTTCCACTTGGAAAATGTCAAACAGCATTCACACAGAGAACTGGGCATCACCATTATGCTAATTATGGGGTAGTTTATTGGTATTAGCATACAAAAACTCAGTTTTTATAATAAGCCTATGGGGTAGACAGCCCCATTTTATATGTAAGGACTATCAACTCAGAAGTTATTCAAACGCGTTGATGAAAGCTTGTTTCAGCTGAAGCAGCAGTTAAAGCCCAACTCACCACAGTTAAAGCAACTTTTGAGAATTTAAGAAAATGCATACTGGATATAAAACCATCTGTTGTAATACAAAACATAGTAGGTTCGGCCCACAGAAGTGTCTTTCTCATTTCATTCTCTACTTACCAAAACTGGGAATTGCCTAAATCAACACTGAGTAACCCTGGATTTTGGAAGGGATTTACACAAAACAGGATTACGACTGCAAAATGCCTTAAAAGTTCAACAGTCATCATAAATGCAAATTTTTGTACCTTGTTAAATGGTCACCACAATTACATACCTGCTTACTTGGCATTCTCACATAATCATTCCAAAAAAGACCTGCCATTTTATGTGAGGGCTCAAAGTCACATGTCTACTTAATTTTTTTCTAAGAAATAATACTTGTAAATATAGTATCATGAATTTATTTTCTAATATGGATAAAAAGCCCAGAGAATAAATTGATTCTGTCCAGGCGGCCTCTGATCCAGAGTCATGTCTCGTGTCTACTGATATTTGAGTTGAAACCATAAGAGGCTGTCATGTCTTTCAAACTTTGTCACTGTCGTTCAGACTGTTCAAATTTGAACAACAGCATCCAAGTCTTGATTTCAGACTTGGAACTTCAAAGAAATGTGATTACACACAAAGCACACTGCTCTTTTTTCTTTTCTGGTAAGTTTTGTCAGAGTCACTAGTCACTTTCTTTTCTTCGGCAGATCCATGCAAATGCATAAGCACAGCATGTGGAATCGAAGAAGTGCCAAAAGTATGCCGATGTGATAGAAAAACTCAGCCAATCATCTAAATGTTTAAAGAATACCCAGATGTGAGATATGATATAGATAAACCATCTGGTGCATCAGCTTTGTTTTTACTTTTCATCCAGCTGTTGAGTACTGTGGAAGGACAACCTTGTTCTGTGCTCAAAATTGAACAAAGAGAAGGCTGTCACTTGAGGACTGCTAGTCCTCCAGAACGCATTTCCAATCCTATAGTTCTGACATCTTTAATATTCTTAACTGACGCAAACAAATTCTACCCCACAATGTCTTTCGCTTCGAATCAGTCCTCTTAAAATCCATGTCCTAGGACACAAAGACTAATTGGCAGACCACAAAGAGCACTGACTCACACCATTAATAGCCTGGAAAGTGTTCTGCAGAAAATGCCCCCTCTAGCACCTGCAAATGCAAATGTCATGAGATGCCCAGATTAAGTCCGACAACAGAAGTGGCCCAGTCTTTAGAACTAAACTCATCTGAAAGTGCCCTAGAAAACTTTTGAATTATTGTAAGCGTCATGATTTAGTTAAAAGTTCACACCTAAAATAAAAGGGCAACACATTTTCTTCATATATAGCTTACTATTTGTTTTAATATTAATTTTTAAAATAAAAAATTATTTTAAAATAGCAAGATAAATAAGCATTACTTTCTCTTCACATTAACAAGGCATTTTCACATACTTCTACTTACAAAAGATGTAAAGGTCCTACAACAAAACATTAAATAAAGATGAAATGATATAGCACATATTGTGTTAACTATAAAACTACCACAAAGTCATCATATACATGCAACCCACATGAAAAATATTAAATTATGCCACAAGGTAAATTAGAGGGAAATGGTGCGAGAAACACTCTGGAAAAGCAGAGAGGGAAAGATGGGCTTGAAATCTGTAGACAGTTTGCAGGTAGGTTTTCAAAGTGGCATGTGACAGAGCCAAGCACACATCCTCTTACTTATTAACAAGATCTGTCCCTGAGCCTGTCAAGCATTGCTTTGAAAGTACTTGCTTTTGTGAAGGTTATACTGCTTTTCCCTGCCAGGTTTACTCTTGAGAGATTAAGGTATAATCTCTTAGCTTTCATCATTTCATATCTGTGAATATGACAAATTGTTTCGAGTACTCTTCATACATACACAGGACAATATAGGCACTAAGTGCTTATTGGAACATATTTAAAACCCCTGGAGACACTATTATCCTCACTGGAAATAATTATTGTATCAAAATTATCTCAAGATTTACCACTGAAAGTTTCTAACTAATGCATTTGTGCTTTGAAGGTGGTAGTTTTCAAACTCAACAGATATAGTGCCTACTTTTTTTTACAAGTGTTGTATAATTCATTTACTATTTCAAAATGAAATTCATAGATACTAAGCATTGTTGAGGCTATCATTGAAAAAAATCCAGTACCATGCCTATGTACCAACTGTAAAGGTAATATAAAAGAAATCACATCACAGCAAAACAGTACATATTTTCAAATGTGAACATTCAAACCATCTTATATATAAGGAAGACATGAAGTCTAGCACCGGTATACACACAAGGATCATTCTAGGCTTGTTAGAAGCATTGGCTACCAATTAAACTGAAGTAAAGTCTTTATTTTGATGCAACAGTACTACAAAGAGTTGCCACTGATGATCAACAATGAATGACGTTCGAGACAATTTTCTCTCAACCTGCATGTCAGGTTGATTGCTAGAAAGCTAGGACATATTAGACAGTACAAAAGGCTTGTAATTGTAGGGCTGGAGAGGTGACTCAGCAGTTAAGAGCATATGCTGATGTCGCAGAGTGTCTTGGACCTGCTGACTTGTCCATACAGTTCTGAGGAGGGGAGCGTGGATTAGTGGGAAAAAATAGAGGAGAGACTGAAGATAGAGTCGGGAGGGCATTCCAGTGAATACTGAATCCACCCCGAGTTTATTTTTCATATTTCTTCTATACCTCAGGCCAAAGGAGAGGGCAAAAGGACTTTTTTGTCATGATAGAAGGAACAAACAAGAGTAATTACTTCTTTAATATTCAAAACATCTAATAGCTATGCCCTAAGTAAACATTCTGTTATTTGGAGCAAAACATCCAGACACCTTAGACCAAACATCCCGTTATCTGGGCAAGACTCATAGCAACTTCACCTTAAACCAAACATCCTGTTTGACCTTGAAGGAATAACAAAAGGCTTGAACACTCTGAGTGAGCCGCATCTATAGCCCTCCACAGCAGAGGACCTAAATTTGGTTCCCAGCACCCATATTGGGCTACCCCTAACCACATGAAACTCCAACTCCAGAGCTCCCCATCCTCTTCTGTGATCTGTGGGCATCTACATTCAAACATGCACAGACCTGCATACACAAACACACTACATAGATAAAAACAAAGTAAAATCATTTTTTTAAAAAATATTGTTAGTCTAAAATGGAAACAGGCTAAATGTTTAGATAATGATAAGCAGGTATTTCAACTAAATGCATGTCTACCTCCTAAGATGCTCAAAAACCCTACAAGGATGGATCAATTGCTCTCTTAGTGAGTTGGACCTTCCTGCAGGCCACACATGTCTAGGTTCCCTTGGCCAGACCAAGTCAATGGTGGCCCTGGATAAAATCTATCTCATAAAAAGGCCTAATGTATCCCATACATTTCTCAAACTCTATATAGTGTATCCTGACTCTTCCATGCAAACACTGCTGTAATTTTTGAAAGAAAATCTGACTCATGTCATTTATGATGTCATATCCATGTCATTATGATGTCATACCCATCAGAGACAAAGCCCTCTTGATGTTATGCTCATGAATTCTATGACAAAGATATTCACTAACATTTTCATCCTAAAGTATAAACATAGAGGGGTTAAGAAAATGGGTTTATCATGTGGGCTGGGGATATTTTATTGAAACTTAAAGCATCACGATAGGGTTGACTATTGGGTTTAAAAAGAAAGAATATACTTTTGTAAGAATTACATTTCATATGCATAAAGACTCTAGAAAAAAACTACATAATGTGTCAAGCAGAAGACAAAATGAAATGCAGAAAGAATGTGGGGGAAAGAGAAAAAAGAAACTGGTGCAAGCTGTTGTTTCAGAGGAAAGAATGTTGCCATATGACATGATATGGTGCTAGATTTATTATTCCATTTAGTCATTTATCCTTAAAACAAACCAACCATAGATGTTTACCTTTGAAATATAAAGTTGCTATTTTTGTGCAGCACAGTTTTACAGAACCATGGATTTATGGTTTCATAAGGTATCAGTCACACTTCCATGGCATTTGCTGATACAAATATAAAAGCTTCATTTTAAAGGATAAATAAAGCCACCCTATTATCTAAACAGAGCAAAATTTAACATCCTTGTGGTTTGTGGAAATTTTTGATGTGCCTGCTGGCTTTTCAATAAAAATCAATTATGCCTTAAATGCGAGCAGTAGTCAACATACTACAGACTATAAATTCAATTTCATACTCAGAAATATGGATTAGCTGAACTTGATGCCCTTCCATTGATTTCAGAAAGCAAAAGCTGATAAGGTAAATAATAGTAAGAGGCTCTCTGACACTCCACATCAAGTTCCGGATTTCCATATTATTTTTGTAAGAACTTTGCAGTCACCACAATATCCTCCTTGTGAAATATGTATGATGAATAGATATTATATGGATTGCTGATTCATCTCTCCATGCAGAATGGATATTTGGCTTTCATAAGTCAAGGAAAGATCTGCAACAGGAAAAAAAAGAAGACTGCTTATTTCCCTGGGCTCAGCATGAAGTGTTTGTCAAGCAATTGCGAATGAATCCTATGAGTAATTAGAACACAGATGAAACAGTGCAATTCCACCTATAAATAAAAATTGTATGAACCCAGAACTCCTGATACTTTTCAATTCTTCACTACAGGATTATGGATATATGCATGATTATATAGAGAAAGAGGGGGAGGAAGAGAGGGAAGGGAAAGAGAATTTTTAAACACTGAAAAAGAACCAATTGTTCTGCTTGTTCAAAAGAATGTCTTAAACGGCTAGAGTCGCAAAGAGGGCAGAGTCTTCAGAGAGGAGAGGAACTGATTTGGTGCTAAGAAATTGGAGAAATAATGACTGTGAGGAAGAACTGTGCAATAGTTTTCAGCATAATACAATCACATCTGAGACAATTTTCTTTCTTCCCTTGATGTGCAGAACACTTAGGTTTTATAGAATTGTCCATGTTCACACATGGAGCATGTTGTGACTTCACTATTCTCTTTTCGATAAGCCTAATGAGCTCATCTTAAATCATGGGTTCTGAACGGAGGGGCCCTGTCCTCACCTTTTCCCAGGACAAGATTGTGCTTTACTCACAAACAAAGATTGCTGTGTCTCACATCCAGCATGCAAAGGGAACAAGACTGTTCTATCAGGTACAAGATGCACATTGTTAAAGCAAGGGTCTCACAGCCTTCCTAAAATAAATCACCTTTGAGATTTCATACTTTCATTTTCATAAAATTCCTACTTCAAAAAATTTACACTTGAATTTCTCAAGATAGAGGTGAATTATTAGAATACATTTATGTGTTACTTGTGCTGAATTGCAAGAGATTTCATTAAAGGATACTATCCATGAGAGTGACCTGTCCAAAATAGTGAGATCACAAAAAGAGACAGACCTTGAAAGAAAATACTTTTAATAATAAATATTTTTTATATATTTGGCATTAGTATATCAGTTATTTTTTCTGATTTCTTTCTGGACAAACCATATATAAATTCAACATATATGTGTGTGTGTCTGTCTATATATATATAATTCAACAGTTATTGTGGGCTCATTTTTTAAATTTTTCTTAGCAACTAACTTGTTTATATGACAAAATCATAAAAGTAATAGAAAATGATCATATAGTGTCATTCTGACATTTTAGTTATTTACTTGCTGGTCAGAAAAAAAAAAGCCAGGAAGCATTTCTTTTGCATGTGTACTCATTTATGAATAACACCATGTTCTCAGAGCAGGAAATCTGGAAGCACATTTTCTGTCACGTTACTTTCCATCTTATTTGGTAAGAATACCACTAGAAATCATACTCGTCTTACACCAGTGCATACTCACATATCTGTGAAACATGAAGTTTCTGATAAATATTTACTATAGTATTACAAAATTTTAACTTTCAGTATTTGAAACCCAGCTAATAAAAAACTCCACAGTCAAACATTTTCATCATATGTTGGAAAGCAGCTGGAGCATGTGAGCGAGAAGCACACATTGTTTATGAAAAACAATTCTTGTAGATACACTTGGAAAGCTGCAAACATTCATAAACAGCTACTCTTTGGGGATGGAGAAAAACTGCCATTAAACAGGTGTTAGAATTTAAATGACATCTCATTAGTGACTCCTCTTTGCAGCTCAGAGACAAATAAAACCTTCATTTAAAAGCATTAGTGCTATTCCTAAGGGTTTCTGGTATCATAATGTTTTGTTTTATGAAGATATTTAGCTTCTTCCAGCATTCTTGCTTATTTATACAAAATAAGCCAATTGCATTTGCAAGTTTATCTGAGTGTGAAGTCAGAGGGTGAATTCAACCTCCTCAAGTATTTTCTATTCCTTTGCCCCTCCCTCATCTTCAGCAAGCCCATGAGGTTGGAGTACAGCATTTTTAACAATGGTATATTTGAGCTGTACTTCCTAATAGAGATTTAGTCTTTGTTTCATTTGCCCTCAATTAAACAACTTACTTTTTCTTGGTGTCAATTCCATTAACTATTTTGTTAATTTCTCTCAATGTAAAAGGTGAGGCTGCCTCTATATTCATGTATTATAGCTGAACATATGTCTACTGGAAACTCACCTGCTAATTTTGAAATCCATCTCTCTAACACTGTATAATTCCTTCATAGAGACAATTATCTGAAGTTACAAAATATGAAACCAAAGGGCAGAATTCAGAATGTAAATCTTAACAAACAGTTCAACATCATTAAAAAAATCAATGGTTTCATCGTTTCGAGAACTCACAACATAATTTAATCAGCTGTCTGAAGACTTTTAACTCTACCAATTGTAATTGACCACTGTATTTCAAGAAACATTTGCTAAGGCAAACATTGAGGTTTAATACTACGCTGTATTAAAATAATAATTACTGAGTATTGCTGAGAAATTATAGTGATGCAGTTTTGACAATGTGATGAAAACTGAATCATATCTTGCTCACAAAGAGCTTAAGCTTGTTCAGGGACAAAGTTTCTGGAGAAACGGAAGAAGCTAACCTTCAGGTATCTGTAACGTGGTAAAGGCTCTTGAACAAAAGTGAAAGTCACTGAGAGAACAAATGACAATATGAGAGTTAGAGAAAGAAATGACATCTGCAATGCGTGTATGGCTTTGCACTAAACTCTGAAAAATGGCTGGACAGTGAAGACTACACTTGAACCTGTATGGGTAAGGGAAAATGATTACAGGTTGTTGTTAGGGATTATGCTAAGATAGCCTGTGTCTTAGTTAGGGTTTCTATTGCTGGGAAGAGACAACATGAGGCACAGAAACTCTTGTAAAGGAAAACATTTAAATGGGGCTGGCTTACAGGTTCAGAGATTTAGTGCATTATTGTCATGACAGGAAGCATGGTGGCACACAGGCAGACACGTGCTGGAGAAGGAACAGAGTTATTCATTGGACCAGCAGGCAGCAGGAAAAGAGACTGGGCCTGGATTAAGGCCTAACCCCATGACACACTTCTTCCAACAGGACCTCACCTATTGCAACAAGGCCACAAGTAAAATAAGGCCACTCCCTAGGCCACTTCATTTTCATTCAAACCTCACAGACTAGTAACATAACATAGTAAATTAGTTGTTGTAGATTCTCCTCCAATAACCATGACTTCACTAACACTAGGCCAAGTTTTCAGCAACAATCTCTCTTGTTGAGCAGGTTTTAAGCACCATTAGGCAGCTGTTGGTTACCATGAGCCCTGAGTGCATCCTTAGGGTTATTGTGCCATGCTGGTTGTTAATATGGTTAAACGGCATCAAAGCTGGATAGGAATTTTAGTCACCTCCCCTTTTTAGAAGACTGCATAGTGCCTTCTGGTACCAAAAAGATAATTCTCAGGGAAGAGGGCAATCAGGACAGTTCCTGCTCAGAGGTCTCTGGGCCCTGTCTCTGAATGGTGTCTTGCATGGTGTTTTCTGCAGTAGGGAGTTTCATTCTGCCTTAGGAGGTACTAATATGTGGGCTAAAAAAAGTGACACTAATGAACAAGCCCAACTTGTTGGAGCAAAGCCAATGAGGCCTCAGTCCCACAGAAAGAAGTACAGGTCACTGAGGAAAGCCAGGGGAAGGAGAGGTAGCCTTCCCCAGAGAAGAGCACTGACTGGTTTTTCCAACTGACTGGTGTGAAACTGACTAGAAAGTGTCGAAGACCAAAAA
>LOJH01003881.1:37856-54045 GCA_001685095.1 Ellobius talpinus
TTACAGGCTAAGTTCTTATTGACTCTGTACAACTGAATATTAAAGTTTAGGATAACTATAGTCTTATAATTTACATGAAAGGACCGATAAAGAAGTCAGTGTCTCAGACTAAGAAAAATGCTATTATTATGTAGCCATTATTAAACCTAGTAACCAAACTGAGACTTGAAATATGTTTGCAAGTATTTAGCTGAATAAAAATGTTCCATTGGAGGCAATAGCCTTAAAAATGGAGAAATCACACAAATGAAATGGAAAAGACAAAGAGAGAGAGATGTAGAGAAAACTTGCATTCACTTTGCAGTGATCTAGGATGTGTTCTGTTACAGCTTGGAGAAATAGTGAATAAAAATAGCACTGAGAGATGATGAAATGACTTGTTTAGCATTGCTTATTAAAATAATTGCTGAATCAAATCCAGTTAATTTTGACAAAGTTTTGATTCTGTGGTCATTTCAAATTATCATCTCTTCCTCACTCAGTCACCCAGTCAGGAACAACCAAAGCCCAAAGAAAGCAGACAGGCAAAGGGAACACAGCAGGCATTGATGGGAAAGATCGAATTTCAGACTTCAAGGAAAAAAAAACAAAAAAAAAACCCAGAAAAGATGTCTTAGCTGAAATCAGTTTATATCACAAAATGTATAACCTGTAAGCCAGTCCCTCTCCCCTACCTCCCCTCACCTTGCCCATCCACTTTTCCTCCACTTCTATTCAAAAAAGGGCAGGCCTCCCACCAACATCAACAAAACATGGCCTGTCAGGTTGCAGTAAGACTAAGCAACTTGCCTTGTTTTAAGGATGGGCAAAGCAACCCAAGAGGAGGAACAGGGTTCCAAAAGTCAGTCAAAGAGTCAGAGACAGTCCCTGCTCCCGTGTTAGGAGTTCCACAAGAAGATCAAGCTATACAACTACCATATACTCGCAGAGTGCCTAGGTTAGTCCCATACAGGCTCCCTGGTTCTTCTTTTAGTCTCTGTGAGCCCCTATGATCCCAGTTGTTGATTCTGTGTGTTTTCTTACAGGATTCTCTGAGTTTGGCCTAATGCTTGACTGTGGGTCTCTGCATCTGTTTCTACCAATTTCTGGATAAAGCCTCTCTGATTAGCAATACTAATTTTTAAGTAATGGTAACTCTTAGTTTCGAGTATACAGTCTTTTAGTATCTACCTTGCAAACCATGTCCCAGAGTTTGCTCACTCATTGGTCCTACAGCTACTCATACTGACTCCTTACCTACTTTTGGTAGGCAAACTAGAACACCTAGTTATTCATTCTGTAACTTCTGCCTTGTCTTCTATTCTTCTTTGCCTAAACTTTCAGGTCCTCTTTCAGGATCTGAATTGGAGAGACCCTGCCGTTTAGGCTGATGATGCTGGAAATACTGGAAAAGTGAACTGCACTTTCTAACACTCACCCTAAGTCATGGTCAGATCATTTGTCATCATTATCCACAAAACCAAGCCACTCATTCTGCCTTGTGTTTACTAATGAAAATATCCAGGTCAAATTAACTAGGTCAAGATTGTTCAGCTAACAGGTATTGCAGTGAGACCTCAAAGTCAGTCTGAATAGCTGTAAATCAATGTTTCCTTTCCACTCTACAGGCTTAAATCACCAATAGTAACTTCCTTGCTCAAGCTGTTTTTCATAATAAATTGTAAGTCAGCATCATCAACTTCAAGTAAATACAAAATGATCATAAAATGAAAGCAAAATCTGATAATTTAATAAATATAATAATGTTGCTGAATTGACAGCTAATTCTAAACTAAGTACACACTTCCCACTTAGGTAGCTTTCTGAAGTGCTGCTTTGGAAAGATTCAGAAAACTGCAAAACAAAACAAACAAATAGTAACAGCAACAACAACAACAACAAAAAAACAAAAAAAACCCAAGGACTTGCTTTTTACCGTTGAAGACATTTATGGACAGATCTAATTTCTACCATTCTGTTCCCCTGCATTTATGTCACATGATTGTTTTGCATATGACCAAATGTATTTTTCAGCATTAAAAAGAAGTGATGGTAAGAGCGTTTTGACTGCATACATGTCTGTGCACCAGAGAATGTCTGTCAAGAACATTGGACTACCCTGTAATTGGAGATAAGGTGTTTATTTTTATGCCCAGATCATGGAATTGCCCCAAAACCAACTAGGAGACCAAGTCTTGTACATAAAAGCAAGTTATACAAGTTTGCAAACTCAAACTCTCTATGTCAAACATATTGGAGTGATCAGAGAGCCTCAAGCTCAGTTGGGGTTTGGTTTTTATAATAGCAGAGCAAGTTGAGGTGAGGGATTTCTAAGGTTCAGGACTCCTAACTGGCTGACATTTGTCTAGGGGTGTCCTGGTGAAAAGTGATGGGTGTATGTTGGCAGGTGATCCTATCTACAATGGTTGGAACGTTAGGTCTATTTATGGATGGTACCTGGGTGCTCTCAGTTTGTGGTCTTACCACAAATATGAGGTATGCCTTAAGGTAAACTACTGAGACCCAGGGCTCTATTGAGCTTGTCATGGCTGGGCTCTACAGTTGTGAGCTGCCCTGTGGGTGCTGGGAAAGCTCTAGTTCCTATCCCTGAGCAGGAGCAAGAAGTGCTGAGTCATCTTTGCAGCCATGACTGAAAGTGTTTTAAAATATAATCACATGTATGTTAGTTTGTGAAAAGCTTCTACATACCTACATATCTATCCATACCGTAAGAAATCACACCATTGATTTATTTTTCTGCTCTTCTTGTGTATTGTGTATAGGTGAAAGACCAACAAAATCATTAGGGAATCATCTGGGAACTCATAGGTGTAACTAGTTTGCTTCTTAATACAAATATTGCGCAGCATGTTTGATGACAAGATTACTATCAGAAACAAAATACTGGCAGAAAGGGTGTTCTTTCTGTTCAATTCAGTTGGATTAAAAATAATTGCTTTTAGGCTGGATCAGCCTTTTTAATAATTATGACAAAAGAAACATAATTCTTAATTTTTTCAAAATGAGATTCAGTTGTGCATCTCATGGATTCTAAATAACAGATCTAAAATGACCCAATAATCTTTTAAAATATGAATGAAACTATAGATAAATAGTAGTAAAAGCAATTAATCATTGAATTAAAAACGCATCTTTTATTATCTTCAAATTTTCACAGTATAGAATCTCTAGGAAACAAATGTAGTAACACTAGTACAAAATTAAATATTTCTTTCATTATTCTCAGTACTGATTTCTAACTTTCAGATAGTTTACTCTCCTTACATTACCTATCAAATCATTCACAATTGTTTAGAAATGTTCTAAGAAATTTTCTGAGAACAACAATAATCATATCAACAACCAAAGAATGTAAAATATTGTGTGATATGTTTAATAGATCCATTCCTCAGTAAGGTTTGCATTTGCTGAGTTTGTCCCATACTCCAGACTCACAAAGTTCTTAAATATGAGACTTGTATAGATATCTTTGCATTACATCACAAATCAGTACCAATCCATGTTAAGCAGGATTTTTGCTTTTCTCCCCCTTTCTTGCTTGCTCTTTTTTGAAGGGGGAAAACTGCTTTCTATCAACAGCCATCTGTGAGCCTGTCTTTCAGGCCATCAAACTCTCCCATCCATTACGGGGAGCCTTCCTCACCTCTGCTGCAAGACAGCACAATAAAGATGACATACTAATTCAATGACTTGTAATTTCGGCTAAACAAAGGCAAGTGCCGCAGCTCCTTCCTTTGTGTTAACAGTGCCATATCGGGGAAGCCAGCTATGCAAACATAGCACTGGGAGGGTTTTATGACAGCAGTTGAATGGGGAGACTAGCTTGGTGTTGCTTTTTATGGTTTTTGGCTCCATAATTTTTGGCTCTGTGCTGCTGGCCATGACTATTGTGTCTGGATTCTGTGTCAGCAGCAGCTAATTGTTCCAATAATGTTTATCATAGGGATCCACCAGGGAGCTGTATATGTGGAGATAAACTACAGGCCAATGATACACACTATCTTACTGATCTCTATACACAGTGCTTTTGCCTCATGCCAAAAAGCCTTTTAGTTCCCCAGTCTTAAAAAAAAGTAACAGCTTAATCATCGTGCCAACAATAGTGTCTAAGGGGATGTAATCAGGTTCCTCTGATAATCTTAGCAACACATGAAAGTCATGCGCAAAAGCAGTAATTGAAGCAGTTGGTTCATTCTACCACCTGCTGTTGAAGTCACAGGTTAATCTAAATGAGGTCCTCTTCCGAGCAAGCAGTATGCAAAGCATTTTTATATCATAAATGTGCATTACAGAAGCTTTACAAAATAATAAAGTAACAGTTCATTAAATGAACTGTATGAAGTATCCTAGGCTCGTCCAGCTTCTCTCGCTGCTGCTAGATGCTGAATCCAAGTGCCAATTCTGCCCTCATGTCTAATACCCCAAAGCACACTTCAGTTTGCATATGATTGCAGACAATGGGAGTTCCTGAGACAGACGCCCAAATGTAACTAAACGTCAGGCAATCAGGGAGTCAGCTGCAGGAAAGTGAAACATTTTTCTTTGTCTGCTTTTGATGCTATTTCCCTCAAGATTACTAAATAGAATGTTGACAATGTAAAATAGCCTGAGAATTGAAAATTAAGCAGCTTGCCATAGTCTGCATTAGCCCGTGTGCAAGGGATGGATTTTCTAATTAAACTTTTAACACCTGATTGCCATTAAAATTTTTTCTTAAATGTTTTCAACCAGGCCTCATCTTTCCCACAAACCTCTTAGGTTGTGGAGTATTCAGTATTCCTGGTAGGTACTTTCGTTAGAAAAAAAAAAGATTTTGCAATTATGGAAAGTTTAAATAAGACTCTAATGGAAATTTTTAAGTATAAGAGAAATTCCATCTGCATTAATTAAAATGCCTTATTTTAAGCAATTTTCCTATAAATAGTAACTGTCATTTATTAAGCATTGATTCAGCACTAGGTGCTAAAATAGCCAACATTATCTTATTTAGGACTCAGTGATTCTCAGGAATTGTAATGGCATCTGGGAAAATGGAAGAAGGTAATACTCAGGGCGAGGCTGCAGAACAATCCAATTCTATGGGTGAGGAATCAGCAATTCGAAGAGAAAACACCACTCAGCCTGAGTTCAAAGCACACACTTTTCATGCATAATGAAAAGGATATATTTCATTTAATGTAAAAGTAGGTTAAAAACAACGTGGTAACCCAAAACTGAAGTTCTACCCCTACAAAGACTGAGGGAGGAAGGCCTGTTTGGGGTGTATATGAAACCTAGTCTCAGACAAAATAAAGACAGCAAAATTTTCCTAGAAATCCATTAGCAACTCATGATAATATAAACTGACTTATTCCTAAATTTAGTAATGTGTGGGGCATGTGTTTGAAAGATTTTTATAATACCGGTAACATTTTAAATTTTAAATTTTGTGTCTTTGTGTATTTCTGTGTACATATGTGTGTGCCAAGGCATATTTATGGAGTTCAAAAGTTACTTTGTGGGAGTCTGATCTCTCCATGTAAGTTTCAGAAATAAAACTCAGATTGTCTCTCTTTTCTGGAGACAAACTCTTTTACCCACTGAGCCTAGCTTTCAGTTGTTGTTATTCTTGTTGTTGAATTTTCTTTGCTTATTTTATATAAAGGATAAAATAGTGTTCATTTCCAAAATTGGTACAAGATGATAGTGAGCCATTAGCATGGTGAATATAAAATTAAAGGTATATGTGATAGCTAACTTTGGTTATTAACTTGAATACATCCGGAATCAACTAAAACCGAATAGCTAGCACCATTATGAGGGATTTTCTTGATTGGATCATTTGAGGTGGGAAGACCCACCCTAATACTGAGCCAAGCCTTTTGGTGGCAGCCCACATAAAAGGATATGGAACGAAGCTTCTGCTTTCTGTTTCCCTGCTCTAACTTGACAGTCCAAATATCTGTCATTCCTTTCTTGATATTAGAGCCTACTTCTTCCAAGTTTCAGCATAAATGGAAGAATACTATCTCTGTAGGAATTCCCTGGGACTACACACCAGATTGGGATGGCCCAGACATCCAGTCTCACTGACAGAACAACAACTGGAAGCTTGGTCTTTCCATCAGGAGACAGTTGTAGGGCTGACTGAATCACAGTGGGTAAGTCATTCTAATAAATTCCTTTTTACTATTTATATAGATAGATAAAAATATGTAATATAGCAATAGAGACAAGTAGATAAATATATGTATATTCCATTAGTTCTGTTCCTTTAAGAGAACTCTGACTAATACAGTATCTAATCAATATTAGAAACTATAATAAATTAATTATAAGTTGCAAATGCAATCACATCAGTGAACGTGTTTAGGAGTGCTTACTTTATTCCAGACATTTAACAGTACACCTGTGCTTTGCCATGCATTGCATAACAGCCTTTTAAGTTTGAAATTATCCCCACCTTGCAAGTGAGGAAGTTGTATATTGCTTGTATACGATTACATGATTTAGAAGGAAAAAAGTCTGGATTTGAGCCCAAGATAATGTAACTTCTTAAGGAGGAATTTCCTGAGCCAATTACTAAGGAGTTTTGAAAATTTAAGTTCTCTTAATTGTCAATAGTTCTTTACCTTGCTCTCAAGGAGAAAAACTGTATTTATAAGAGTTCACAGAAAAATTGCCATCACCATGACAGCATTATCATATTTTTGGTATGTTAAACTTTCTTAACAGCAAGAATTATTAAGAAAAGAACACCCTAATATTGTCAAGATCTTTGAAACAAATTGTGCATACCTTTGTCTTGATAATTATATGTGAAATCTGGAAGATCTGGGGAGGTAATTAAAGACATATTTAGCCCAAGGTTACTGTAATAATAGAAAACAACATTTTCTAGAATATTTTTCATGATAATATATAAAAAATATGTAAAATATTCCCCAATGCATTGTTTCTAGATTTGAATATCATACTGGTGTGTATCTCATGCCACACACCATCAGAAAAGGTTCATTTATGAGCTTGAAGAAGCAGCTTTCTATTAAATTAAGACAGATGAAAATTTTTGATGAAATTTAATTTGAAAAGAAGTAAAATCTAACAAAATGAGAGACTTATAAGCTTATTATTATTATTTTAAGTTTATTTTGTTCTAATTGTTTTTATAGTAACTGAGTCCTCTTTTAACTTCCAGTGACCTTTCTTAAGAGTTGTTAGAACTGAGTAAATTACAAAATTTAACAAGAGGCTTAGATTTTATGTAGCTAATTCCTAAGTAATGTAATAAAACTCAGTTTTTTTCAATCACAAGTAATTTGGTATGTTTAACCATAATGTTACTTGAATAATCTATTTAATCATATTTATGAAATAATAATTTTCTATTTTTAACTATTTAATGTTTATAAGAAAATACATTATCCTTTTAAGACCCTACTGTACTACTGGAGTTTGTAGTTTCCAGACCAGATTTAAGTTCTAATAAGTATAAAAGTCAATAGACTGAAAAATCAACAAATCTTCTTGGACCTAACAAATAAGTGAGGTGATCGGTCAAACTTTCATTAACAAAACTGAAAAGAAAAATAGGCTACTATAGACCATCTCATCTGTAATAGAAGTTTACAAATATAAGTAAGTGTGTGTGTATTAATTAGTTCTGGTGGAATCATAAATGATAAACTTGATGTTCTACGCTGACAAGAATGAAAATTTAAACCTCAATGTGTTCCACATTATAGCTTGACTCCTGTTCCAGAATCCCAGTGAGAGGCAGTGAGAAATGTGAGAGAAATAAACACATGGACAGAACAGCTTTGATGAGGTATTCTGGGCTCTTAGGTGGAGAAGCTATTACAGTCATGAAGCTCAGTTTGTTTACTATATACGGTTGAGCAGAGAGGTGAGTTATTTCATTTACCTGAACCAAACAGCAGGGTTTATGATATATACTTGAATCAAGAAGGTAGGTTTAGCTTCTCTTGGAAGAGAAGTCTCTCTTGGAGAATCATCGGCAGTCTGAAAATATCTAGGGGAGAAAGCTATGATAGACATTTTCTGCTAACTCTGTCAACAGGTGGATGGACAAAGACTTTGACATCTCTATGAGCTTTGCCTCAGGGGAAGCCTTTGCTAATTTCCCATGTGTTGAATGATTAATAAAAACTCAGAGACTGATACTGGGGTTCAACCTAAAGACCAGAAAAGCAAAGCAGCTAGTCACTAGCTCTTACCTCAACCTCAGTCCAAATACGGAGATCCTGCCTCCAGGAATCTCAGAATGAGACTGAGAGTTGTCTCCTCCCATTTTATAATCCTGTCTAGTTCGAGGATTAAGGGCATGCACCACTACAGCCTGGTTTCTAGGGCAAGCTAGTGTGTCTACTGGGATTAAAGGTGTGTGTCATTGCTGCCTGGTCTAAGACTGGCCAGTGTGGCTGTTTTACTTTTCTGTTTTTCAGACAAGCTTTATTTATTAAAATACAAATGAAATGCCACTACACCCTTCTGTCTAAGGCTTTAGTCCTTGATATGTCTGCTTTATGCCAACAAAACACATTTACTCAGGACTTCATGTCCTCAGGGATTCCTCCATTTCCTACAAAGGCACATTTCCTACATAGAATAAAGGACATATGTTTATGGATTTTGCTTCCAAATTTTCTATTAGGTATTATGATGAATATTAGAAGAAAGTGCTGCTTCTGGCAGAATGTCCTTCATCTTACCATAGCAAGATAAATTATCACAGATAAGGAGGGCAGGCCATAACTTTGAAAGAACCAATAACCATAACAATAATTATAAACAAGCAGCTGGAGAAGTAGCTCAATGGTTAGGAGTGCTGGCTGTTCTTCCAGAGGACTCAGGTTTGATTCCAAGCACCCACGTGGCAGAAAGCAACAGTCCATAATTCCAGTTCCAAAGGATCTTCTGCCCTCTTCTGGCCTCCTTGGGCATCAGGAATGCACTTGGTAAACAGACATACACACAGGCAAAACACCCATACACAGAAGATAAAATAACAGAATAATTTTTTAAAATAAAAATCAATAATTATGTACAAGAATAACAATAAAAAGCAAACTTCATTATGACCATTTCAAGCAAATGTTTAGTTGTAAACAAATTCTACATGCATTACAATCATTACACTAGGATATGTAAACACCTTTTTTCTTTCTTTTTATTTATTCTATGTGTCTTTTACATCATGTATCTTGATCCCATTCATTTCCTGTCCCTTTGCATCTGCCCTCTTCCCCTGTACCCCTTGGACCCCAAATAAAACATAATTAAAGAGGAAAAATGGAGAAAGGGGATGATTAAAAGCCTCATCATGGAGGCTGCAGTGTGACCCAGTAAGTCATACAATAAACTGCTTTGTCTGTGTATCTTTATAGGCAAGTGTTCATGAAAAGAGTCCTTGGTCTTGTTTGAGGCCTCTGGTTTCTATTACACTATCAATGCTGGATTCTCCCTGAGCCTCTTCTTGCATATCTTGTTTTTGCACTGTGTAGTAGGGATTCTGCAGCTTTGTGTCTGTGCCCCATGTTGAGCACCATTTGTTGTCAGAGCTTTCTTTCCTGTTTGGTCCTGCAGTCATCATCCAGATCCCAGACAAAGAGTAAGCAAGATGAGAATGCCTTGCTGATAAAAGGTGCCAAGCCACATGTCAAACACAGATAATACTTATGGACATTATAAGAGATAATAAGAAGCCTGGGCTAATAGGCCAACTATTTTGTAATTAATATAGAGCTCTGTGTATTTGGGACTGAATAACTGTGGAACTGGACAGGACAGAAACCTCTCTCAACATCCCCCTTCTTTCTTTTCAGGATTGATTCAATAATCTACACATTTATCCTATTGTTTCTACATTTACCCTTTTCTTTTCAGAACAAGAACCTTGAATCTAATATCTTTTGTTCAGCTTTTTTCCTGGACATTAATGATAGCAACTTGTAACAGACTCCCCTAAATGATGACAAATATCCATTACCCACCGACTGACCAAAAATGACCCATCCTACCTCTTAGGAATGTACACATCATGATCTTAAAATTTCTTACCACTGCCTGGAGGCAACAGCATCTTTAGAGGATCCTGAAAAAACAATTGGGATATTTATCAAGTCCTGGGAGAGTTAGCTATATCATTTGTTGTCCAGTCCCTGTGTAATGGGAAAGTGCAAGGCTTAACTCAAGTCCTGGCTAGAGTAGTCTGTGAGGCTGGACAATCTCAGCTTGCTTCCTTGAAGCTGTCCTAAGCAGTTTGTAGTCCAAAGATAATCTTTGGGTGGTGTTTGTCAGTTTAGGGGCATTATCATATCCTGATGGAATTGTTGTTATGGAGTCCCACCCTTCTTTTAGAGACTTCAAAGGTTACTGTTAGGCATGGTCATTGTTCACTTTAGAAAACTTAAACATTTTAAATTTCATATGCAGCAGATCTTGAAGAGTTTAAAGGACCTACTTTGTTATGTACATCTAGAGTACATAATCTTCATCCCTAGTTATGAGATAGGGACTTAAACCTAAAATCATGTACAGAAAATAGATGAAGCCTTTTGTTGAATTAGTTAGTACTGTATATGATGTAAAAAGATATATATTTATCCTAAAATTTTGAGATAATATTTATACATTCAGAAAATCTTTAAAGAGTCAAAATAAAACCAAAGGATGATGAGACTAGTGGCAATAGAACTTTGCCTAATTTTGGGTTTTCTTATGTCCCACATCAGGTGGCTCTTCCGACATGATACAGAAATTTTGGATTTTTCTTTAGCAAGCATACTTGGGTTTAGAAAAGGAGAGAGCCACACTCTAACTCCAAAGCCATATTTAATTTTTAATTGGATTGGGACTACAAAAGCACCATTTGCATTATATGTCTGTGGAGAACAGCAGAAACAAACATTTGGGAAGATTTATGAAATTTTATCCTGTTGGAGATGTGATATACTAATAGGCCAATTTACTCTCTTTCTGAATTTGCCAAATATGAATGGACTAGAATTTTTAATGTAATTATTGACTGTATATATTTGTATATAGTTAGTATACTTATTGTATATAGTTTTTTTATATTGTAACCTTCACTTTTTGATTGGACAGAAAAGGTGAAATGATTTGGGATAACCCACAAAATGCTATGAATATGTTTTCTTCCTATGATCTAATAAAAGAGTTCATTTGGCCAATAGCCACACAGAATATAGCTAGGCAGGAGAAGAGGACAGAGTCAGGAGAACAGTCAGTGAGCCACCAGAGCAGCAAGGTGTACTAGACAACAGACAATGCCATGAAGCCACATGACAAAATATAGATAAAAAATGGGTTAATTTAAGTTGTAAGAGCTAGTTAGTAAAAAGCCTGAGTTAATAGACCAAACAGTTTGTAATTCATATTAAGCTTCTGAGTGATTATTTTAAAAGTGGCTAAGGGACTGGGTGGTATAGATAAGCTTCTATTTAAATCCATGCTATTATAGGACAGACAGGTGATGGGGACAGCTCTCTCCTGCTCACTAATTCAGGGCTGGCTAACTCATACCTCTAAGAATGGGGTTGGCTCCATTGTGTTTCATAGGCAAGGTGCAGGACCTGCTTTCCCAAGTATTACAGCTGAACATTTTTAAACCATTATTCTTTATTGATTCTTTGGGAATTTCACATCAAGCTTCACAATTCTGCTCACCTCCCAGTCCCTCTACAACCACATCTTGCTCCTGAAGCATGTCCACCAAATTAATTAAAAAACAGGACAAAATTTTAAAAAAAGTCACTCCTTCATCTTTCAAACACCTCCCCATTCATCTCAGTGGTAGCAGGAACAATGGTATGTAACACAGTATACCTTTTTGCTCAATCAGCCCCACTCACAAGTGTTCATTTCAATGAGTCATTGGCCAGGGCCAAGAATTCTAGCACATATCATCACACGATACTTACTGAAACTCCTTTTGGATATCCTGCTGTTGCCACAAGTCATGGACATCCTGTGATTACCTTTCTGCAGGACCGTTTCCTTCAAGTGCTCCAGCAGATCATAGTAAGTCTAGATGTTAGGGTGGGTCAACCCAAGCCTAGGAGGTAGGTCTGGGTGGTAGCTGAGCTGGTCAGTCCCAGCCACTGGGACAGCCCCCTTAGGTGAGGGGCAGAACCAGATCTTATTGGCCCATGCCATCTGGGTCAGCTCTCCCATGCCCATGGTAAAAGTGTGGACATCTATCCTGAGTGTGGGGTTGGGGGTGAGGGGTAGCAGTCCCATGGAAAGATGGGACCAGCTATATGAGTGGCAAAGCCCTGCCCCTTGTAAGAACTGTTTAAAATCAAAACTAGAAAATTCCAAAAGACAGAAAATCCTAGAAGATATTCATTTAACTGGCATCTGTACAGAGTTAGCATGTTGACCGAGGTATTTGTCCCACCTGGTCCTGCAGCTGTTCTTACCAAAGAAATACACAGAGGTCTACTACATTAATTATAAACTGGTTGGCCAGTTTATAATTTATAAAAAAGAGAAAATGTATGGGGGATGGAAGAGGTGAGGTTAGAGGGAGGGACTAGGAGGAGAGAAGTGAGGGAGGGGAAACTGTGATCAGGCTGGGGAAAATTAATTAACAAAATTAATTGATAAAAATAATACAAATATTTTATTGGATAAAAGAAACTCAAAATTATTTCAAAGTAAAAGTAAATAAAAGCTACTCATTTTGTGAGATTCAATTAAAATAGGGAATAGAAATATATTTATACTATTAAATATAAGTTAGAAAAAAAGAATTCAAAAGTAAAACTTGAAACCTTACAATTTATGATCTCTAGAAGGAAGAACAAAAAAAAACCCACGGAAATCATCATCATCATTATCAATATGGAGCAAAAGACAATCAAATTGAAAAAAAGATATTGAGTGGAAAAATAAAAAAATACTTCTGTACAGATATATAGATCACATTTTCACTCTAGCTAACTGAACACAAAAACAAAACAAAAACATAAATTACCAATGTCAATCATGAGTGATTAGGTATCAATCTAGACTTCACAGACACAAAAGAACAATACATAAAAAACTATGAAGTGATCTATGTGCACAAATTTTGTGATCTAGGTAAAACTGACCAGTTCTTTCAAAAGCAAAACATTATAGAATATAAACCTGAAGAAACAGAAACTCTGAATAGGCCTGTGTTTCTTAAAAATTAAATCAATAATAACATCCTAAAACAGAAAGTTTCAAGTTCTCATTGTTTTTTTGGTGAAGTTAAGCAAATAGTGAAGGAAAATTTAGACAAATTATTTACACTCTTTTTCACAATATAGAATCAGAGAGCATATAGTTTAACTAATTCTGAGGCCAATATTACCTTAATAACCAAGCTTAATAAGATATTACATAAAACTATAGACCAACATCTTTAATGAACAGAGATGCAAAAAAACCATCAAAAAATTAACTCTAAGTGAGCAACACGATATTTGAAAAAGAATTAACTTTTTAAACAAATTAAATATATTACAAAAAAACAAAAAACAATTTATAGACCTTATCACATTAACAAGCTAAAGAAAAAAATCATCTGATCATATCATAGGATGTAAGAAATAATTGACAAAATGTAGACTCCACTAAATTCCCTCAACATGGACGTGAAACCATGACTCAGCAGTTAAAAGCACTTTGGAGTCTTCCAGAGGACCTAGCTTCAGTTCTTAGCATCCACAGGCAGCTCAGACAACCTCTTATTGCAGCTACAGAGGCTCCAACACCCTCCACCTACATTCTGTAAGCAATATACACGCAGAGTGCATACATATTCAAACAGGCACACACACATACACATAAATAAGAGTGAGTAAATATTTAAAAAATGTACCTCAGAATAGTAAAAGTAAAATGTATTTCATCTAGTTGATGTAAGAAATCTGTAAAATCCTAGACATGGCTAACATCCTTTTTTTGAGATTTACATATTTTTCCTTTATATTTATGAGTGTTTTGTCTATATGAATGGAAGTACACTTCAAAGATGCTGGGTGGCTGAGAAGGAAAAAAGATTGTCCTGAAACTTGCTTTTGTAGGCTGGCCTCGAACTCACAGAGATCTGCTGCCCAAGTGCTGGGATTAAAGGTGTGTACCACCACCGCCCAGCTGTATCAAGTGTTCTTATGTTCTAAGTACCTCTAATCATCGTTAATGTTGAGGAACTGGAAACACTACTTGTCAGGTAAGAACAAAGCAAAGGTATATGTTTTTACTTTTACTTTTCAACATCATCCTGGAAACCTTGATCTAATCAACAAGACATGAAAGGGAAGTGGGGGAAAGGCCCAGTGGTTAAGAAGTCTTATTTTCCTTCCAGAGGACAGGGATCTGGATCCCAGCATCCATGTAGGGTAGCTCTTAACTGCCTGTAACTAGCTCCAGGGGACTAATACATTCTTCTGGCCTTGCATGTGCATAAACATGATATTCACATATACAGACATATACAAACTAAAACACAAATATGCAAAAATAAAATATATACATTAAAATTTACATTTTCTTTAATTTATTGTTACTTTTATTTAAGGTGCATAGACTATTTGCCTATATATATATGTGTGTGTGCGTGTGTGTGCGTGTGTGTGTGTGTGTGCATATGTATATGCATCCTGAGCATGTCCAAAAAAAGGCTAGAAGAGGCATCAGATCCTATGGCACTGTAGTTGAAGATGGTTGTGAGCCACCATGTGGCACTGGGAATTGAACCCTTGTATTCTAAAAGAGAAGCTAGTGATCTTAACCACTTAAATTTCCAAAAAAAACTTTATTAAAATCATATAAATATATATGTAAATTTTTTATTTATATTAAAAAACTTGGAACACATCATGATTTTTATGTAATCCTTGGGCTGGGGCCTTGCACAAGTCTTCTCGTTGTCTCAACTTTTAATGTGCCTTTGAAATTAGCACTGTGGACATTTATAAAGACCACACCTTACTGGAATAATAGATGGCACAGTGAGGTTTCTAGATATACATTTGATACACAAAAGATATTTGTTTTTTTTCATATTTGAATAAGTAAATGGAATGAGATATTTAAAACCAAAATTTTATTGTGCACCCAAAGGAAATACTTTAGCAAGTCATATCAAATCAACATAATTTAGCAAAGTCCACAACTGTGGTGAAAGGAATAAAAAACAAAAAAGAAAAACAAAGCAGGAACATGGAGCAGCATTCCATGACTTGGCACAGGATACTTACCATTGTGATGATGTCAGAGTTCCATCTCTGTCTATAGTTTCCATTAGATTCCAGCAACTGTTAAGGGACTGAGAAGACAAAATATTTAACCTAGAGAAAAAAAATTAAAATAAATAATCTCACAAAGGTCAATTATCCAAAACATACACAGACTTTTCAAAACTCAGCATTAAGGAAACAAATTTTTAAAAGTGGTAAAAGACTCAAAATTGACACTTTAGCAAAGGAAATATAGAGATAGTAATCACAGGGTAGCAATTACAGGGTGGAAATGCTTAACAACGTCACCAGTAACTGCAAATGAAAACATCTAGGAAGACTGGGGATATAGGTCAATTGATCCAATAAAATGACTTCTAATGAAGTTACTCTACCCGTAGATCAGTCAACCACTCAACTCTCATAACCCCAAGCAATAGATGAGATTTAACTTAGAGATGAGCAACTAGACAATGTGCAGAAAGTGGGAGGCACTGGAGAATCTAGTCATCATGTGATGTCTTCACCATAGCCTTCCCCTCACAACTCAGGGATCTACATGGAAAAGGAGGCAGAAAGATTGCAATAGCCATAAGTGTTGAATGATTCCAAGAAGAGTGTCTTCCAGACACACAGAATTGATACATATATGAATTCACAGAGATGGGGGCAGCATCCACAAGACCCACGCATTCCAAACCAGACAAATTACTAGTACTGAGAAGGGGAGTTGGCACAAAATCCTACCCCAACCAAGAAACTATTTGTAATTGATACTTTCTGGAAATGGGAAATCAGTTTTTGAATGGAGTATTACTAGGTATATCAACCACACTCCAGGGCAGACCCCGTGCTAAGGAGTGATTAATTGGTCAGTTCAAAATAGACTCAAGTTGCTAGCTTGTGGTGTGGGAGAATTGTCTGTATTCTGTCAGTCATGTATTTTAATAAAATGC
>LOJH01003882.1:8373-22928 GCA_001685095.1 Ellobius talpinus
CCTTTTGATAGGGCAGCACTTAGGTAGGTGGAGTAGACAGAACTGAATGCTGGGGAGAAGGGCAGAGTGTTGGAACGCCATGGATCTACTGCCTGGGATGGATGCTGGTTAGAATCTTTCTGGTAAGCCACAGTTATGTGGCAATACACAGATTAATGGAAATGTGTTAAATTAAGATGTAAGAATTAGCCAATAAGAAGTTAGAGCTAATGGGCCAGGCAGTGTTTAAATGAATACAGTTTCTGTGTGATTATTTTGGGTGTAAGCTAGCCGGGCGGGATGGAACAAAGGGCCCCGCTCTCTCATCAACATATATACACACATACATGCACACATACATACACACACATGCATACACACACACACAGCCTGCTGCCTGTGAGTTGAGTTTTCTGTTCTATGAAAGGCTAACTCTTAAGTGGGTACTTGGTGCTCAGTTTCAGTTTGGAAAGCATCTTTCAAACCATCTTCTTAAACTGGAGAGTTGGCTGGGCTCTTAAGAGTACATGGTGGCTTACCATCCTGTACCAGGGATCTGATGCCCTTTTATGACCTGAGGACACCAGGTGTGCATGTGGTACATTTATATATATGCAAACAAAAATTTATAAAATGAGTCATTAGACTTATTAGTAAATAAAACAGAACAAAAGTATCTCAGGCCTCCCCTCTAAGCCACTTCCAGTTTGTGTGACCTGTTTTCTGCACAAATGTTGGACTAGTATTCTCAAAGGACAGTGCTCTTCTTCCTTCCTCTCCATCTTGGTTTCAACCACTGTGGGGCACATGGGTCCTTTTCCTCTTGTATATAACTTTATGGAGGTTAAGGGAGGCAGTGAAAGCCATGACTCCCATCTTGGTCCCTATTCCTCCCCTGGGGAACCCGAGGTTTTTTCCTATTAGTGTTGGTTTAGCTTAGAAAGCAGGGAAAAGTGCCTGGGCTCCCTCTCATTGTAGACGGTGACCAGGGAAGGAACTTCTCGCAATCCTAGCAGGCCTTAGACCTGTTCCCTTACTCCCCAAGCTCCATTGGTTATTTAGTCCTCCATGAACCCTGAGCCCTGTCTGTCTGTCTCTCTCGTAATTATTTGTCATTTATTATACTTTAGAACCTTTTACAAGTGTCTCCTGAGTTGCTAGGATGTACCTGTAGACCTCATTACATGCTGTTATGACAAGGGTGTTTGCCTGCACATGGCTCTGCACCTCCCCAACACTGGGATGACATACGCGTGTGGCTATGCCTGACTTTGGTTTCAGCTGGGTAGTCTGAACAAGGTACCCTCATGCTTGTGTACTGAGTCATCTTTCCAACCCCCATGACACTTTTGATCCATGCTTTTGCCAAATGGGATTTACCTGGGCAATTGACCTCTAGAATCCTGTATTCTGTACCATATTGATTTGATCATTCCTGCCATATGTATATTTCTTAAAAAAATCTAGAAAACAATGTGCATTGCAGGAAAAAGAAGGAAGTGAGAATTCCTGCTTCTCCAATGCTGAGATGGGCCTCACTGCTAACAAAGGAGGTCCCTGCCATCTCTTAAATTCTATGCACAGGGCCGCTACATTACCCTGGAGCTGGTGGGGTGGGGGTCTCAGGAGCTAGGTCTGTGAGAGGAGAATAGGTGCAAGGGATGGGTCTGGATTTGAACTCAGAGTTCACTATACTGTAACCTCCTCCTGAGGAGCTAGATGTAGGGCTAGTTTCATGGGGATTCTCCATCCTGTTTTTGACAGGTGGTCTTCTGAATAGTTGTAGACACCTTGTAGGGTCACAGTAAAATGTGACTAAATACATCACAATTAAATAACTTTTGTTGGGCATCTGCCAGAACCACATTGAAAAGGGGAATTTATTTTACACAAAGAAAGAAGAATGCAGATCTTCAGTTTTAGTTTGGGCCGTCTGAAACTTGTGGTGGGGCTATAGAAAAGAGGGAAGTAGAAGGACTCTCTTTCTGCTGTCCCCTCTCTCCTCTCAGAGACCTTAGATTACCAGAGTAGGAAGTCTCCTGGAAAGGAGACCCTTCCCCACCCCCAGAGCAATTAACAGAATCTCCAGCTTGGAAGCTGCCTCCCTCGCCTGCAGGAGATACCATTCTGCAAACATGGTGGGAAGGAAAGAAAGACAGTGCAGTGGTTTACCAAAGGTGGCACTGGCCATAACCAGCGAGTGCCTGAAGTGTGTGCTCTGCAGCTCCCTAGGCTGTGCTTGTCAGACATGGTTTCTCTCTCTCTAGCCCATTGTCCAGGAAGAAAGTTTCAGCTTAGATCTGGTGGCCCTTCAGTGTGTGAATTTACGTGGAGATGAAAAGGGAGGGGCCCCTTCTAAGGGGAGAGTCCTCTTTGTTCTAGATCTGACTGGCCAAGCCAGAGCAAATGGAAACCACAAGGAAAAAACAAAACCCAAGAAGTGGTAAGAACAGAGCTCCCCAGGCATGTATTGATGGTTTTCTCAGAGAAGAAGTACTTTTATTCACTTTTTAAAGACCAGTCCAAAAAGTGTAATTCTTCTAGTTTCCATCTAGGTAAGCAGGAAAGTAAGTGAAGTAGGAGAGGCATGCAAAATGAGAACATGTAGCCAGGTACAGATAGGGCAGGAAGAACCGAAAAGGAGAAGCAAGTCTTCATTCAGGTGCCTCTGCAACCCAGGGACCTCTGCACATACTGAATTTCTAAGGGTGCATAAGGCCGTGATGTGGGAGTCCCCTCTGTATGCTGTGAATACCATTGGTTAATAAAGGATCTGATTTGGGCCTATTGCAGGGCAGAATAGGGGAAGGTGGGAATTCCACGCTGATAGAGGAGGAGAGAGTGGGTGGAGTCAAAGAGACGCCATGTAGCCACTGGAGGAGAAAGACTCCTGCTCACCAATACCAGTAAACCACGAGCCTCATGGTAAAATATAAAATAATAGAAATGGGTTAATTTAAGATGTAAGAGATAGCTAGAAATATGCTTAAGCTATTGTTCAAATAGTATTGTAATTAGTATAGTTTCTGTGTCATTATTTTGGGTTTGGGCGGCCAGGAACAAACAAGTGGTCTCTACCTATGAGGTCTGAAACACTACTGGCCTGGAAAACATTAGTCCAGCTCAGTGTGAGCAGTTTGCTAAGAACTGACTGGCAGAATACCCAGTGTCAGAAGACAAGCCAGCACCATACACCCAGCTCTTCATCACTTACCCCTCATTTGGAGAGGTGGCATGCCTAAAGAAACCTTGTTGCCAGTGGTTGTGTTGGTTGGCTCACTTTAGCCATCAGGAACTTTTTAAATATAGGCAATACAGGCTAACTACTGCTCAGGTTCTGAAAACAGGTGAGACATAGATGGGAGGGCTGGACAAATGGTTTATTGGTTAAGATTAATGATGGATTAATAAAGATTAATTTGGTTCCTAGCAGCCATGATGGATGGTTCATTACCTGCAATAACTCCAAGTTCTGATTCTCCAGTAACTCTGGGGAATTTGACATTCTTTTCTACATTCTTTGGGTACCCACACACATGTGTAAACACACACATATACATAAAGAATTTTAAAAAATTTAAAAATGACTTGAATGGACCTTGTTCAGATGAAATTTGAACTTCAGTAGGATGAGAATCCATGTAGTCTGTATTTGTATTAGAGTTTCCAAGATAGAGGAACTCAAAGCTTGCATTAGCCTTGCATTGGATCCAGTGTGTCCCTTCTTGAGAAATGTTGATTAAGTCCCCTTTCCCTCTAATCCTCGTTTGACTCACGTGTGAAATGAAGGACAAGAAAGCTCTTTCCTCCCAGCTCTTTTCTGAAAATCAAACAAGACATGGATTCTGCCTTGCAAAGTCTGGTGGTTTTTGACAGCTGCTATTCTTATGTAGGCTCCTTTACACTCCAGATCAGCCCATGGAGGGGGGAGACTCTCAGGTCAGCTTTGAAGAGAAAATGATCTTTGAACTCAGTTCTGGGATCAGTCTGTCTGGTACAAAGGAGGTGACTGTTGAGACTAAGATGTGCACCTATTTTCACCTTTTGGCAATTCTAGTCGACTGTGATAGCAAGTGTGCTGATAGGAAATTTATGTTGTTGGAGCGGAATGCTTATTGTCTGATGATGATGGACAGCGCACCTAGACAGTATAGTACTTACTTTGACTGTGGAGCTAAGTTGATGTTCAAGGACATAGATGGTAGAAGTGTATCTGAAGTAGATGATTTTCATCTCAGTTTTTACAGATTTTCAGATCAAAGTGAAGAGGCAGAATGAGGTTCAGGTAAAATCACAAGAGAAGAAATAATTTGTTGAATCATCTCAGAGTATACAAACAATATTTGTCTACCACATTGGGGAGTGCACACCTCTTAGCTAGCTTCCCATCCACTAAGTCATTCTTTTGGGGTTCAAAAAGTGCTGTATATTATACTTGATTGAGCATCAGATAAATGTTTACAGTTGGCATAGAATGGAAAATCCATATTCTTATACATTGGATCCCTATTTCATGGTAAGGAATGGTACCAGGGGAGCCTAGCTCATTGATTGAGCCGTGAATTTGGGCAGTGAACTCAGGCTCTCTCCATAGTATGGGTGGATCAGCTCTGTGGTTTATTTTTCTCTCATAGTTCTCCTCTCTTTTGGTAGGTATACTTTAATTCACTCCACTGATATGTTTGAATGATGGACTCCCCATTATGGGCATTTTGTTTTTGCTATGGCTGATGATCTGATTTTAAACAGAATTCCACTGCTAAGAGTTTCTGTTCTGTGCATTATTCTTTGTGGAATACCTGAAGTGGGATTATTGAGTATGTGTCTTATTATTTACCCTATTGCAATTTATCATCAGCAGTTGAGTATCATTTATTGTTATTGTTGGGAAAGGCAGAACTCTCATATTTTCTTTAATTAGAAGTGGCTTTGACATTTTCAAATGTAGAAGGAAATCTGGTAGTTTGATGTTACATGATAGGGCCTCGTTGGTCGGAATGTCATGTGGCTGTTCTAACTGCAATTGCTGTAGAAGTATATCATTGTTTTCTGAGCGCTAGAGAGGTCTGATTTTCCTGGGATTGCATAATTATTGGTTCACTAGAACTGCACTGTACTGCACACAAGTTAAAAGAAGGGATAAATATCATCTCTCTCATCTGCCTTTCGTTGCAGGGAACCTTCTACAAGGTCCAGAACAGACTTAATGGCTCATAATAATAATCAGTAATAACAACTATCACTTAATTGCTTTATTGTTAGGAACATCAAACAACTAGATCTTTGGCACATTACTTTGTGTATCAGTCATCCCAATGAAGAGTTCTGTGCCCTATAGATTGGTATTCCCCAGAATCACGCACCATAGTAACCGCGAAGGTGCTGTCTGCCAGGAGCCTTGTCACAGTGACAAACAGCTGACTTCAGAGAACACAACTCCATAGATTTGCTAGAGAGAAGACAGAGTGGGGAGTTTAAATGCAGAATTGTTTCATTCCAAAGCCATGTTTTTTTAAAAATTCATTCACTTTTTTTATTGGTGTGTGTGTATACATGCATATGTACATGTTTGATGCATGTGGAGGAGTGTCTTTCTCAGTTGATTCTCTACATCATCAACATTATTATTACTGTTGTTGTTATTGTGAGACAGGAGCTCACCAATTTGGTCAGACTAAGTGGCAGCCAGCTCCAGTTGCCACTGGTCTCCGCCTCCTCCGTGCTAGCTGAGGTGTGCTATTGTGCTTGGTTTTTCTGTGGGTGCTGGAGATGGGAAATCAGGTTCCCATGCATGCATAGCAAATACTTACCCACCAAGCTTTCCTCCCCTCCTGTGGTTGGTTTTCTTGACTTTTTCTGATCTGTGTTGCTGAAAGTGTTGGTTGTGTTGCTACTGATGCTTGATATGATTTGAGGTGCTAAGTTGATGAATTTCTACTTTATTATATACTTCGGGGGTAGAGATTTGTTTTATGGTTATTCTAAATCCCATTAAATTGGTAATCAAGATCAAACCATCACACCTACCCAGCAATGCCAACCATTCTCCATGTGTCTTGATCATTTCTGCCCTATTTTGGCCCTAATTCCAGTACTCTGGAGGCTGAGGAGGCAACCCAGCTTCATGTGGGGGATCCCACCTGAGGTCATTCTCTTCTTGGCATCTTTGGAAATGGTGCTTCTATGATGGTCACCTTCTTTAGCAAGCCTTTCAGGTCAGTCCACCCACCCACTCATTATTTGATCTTGGTTTTCTTATTTGTAAGATGAAGAGATGATGTGTGTAAAGTACATACATTTACATGTATGTAAAGTACATAATAATGCTTACTTTTTGCCTTTGTCATATTCTTTGGTCATGGAGGTAATGGCAGCTGTTGCTGCCTTCTTTTCTAGGGTCTCATTGTATAGCTTTGGTGGCCTTGAACTCTCTATGTGGAACAGGCTTGTCCATGAACTCACAGAGATCTATCTGCCTCTGCCTCCCAAGTGCTGACATTAAAGGTGTATGTTGGTGTACCTGGTATCCATGTCTTTTAATTATGAGTGAATCACTGTAACCTAAAAATGTCCAGATTTTTTGCCTCATAGTGAAAAGATCCTTTCACAATTTCCCCTTCATATAAGAATTTTCTTCCAAACTTGGGGGGGGTTGGAGGGATGGTCCATATCTTTTTACTTTTTAGTTTTTTTTCATTTTTTCCTCCCTTACATGATGGAGAAAATAATTTTTTTAAAATAATGTCCAGGGACTGGAGAGAGAGCTCAGGGGTAAAGTGCTTGCTGTGCAAGCATGAGGACCTGAGTTCAGATCCCCAGCATCACTGTGGGAGTGGGGGCAGGCAGCCAAGTGAGTCAGTGTGTGCCTGAAATCCCAGCTCTTCAGGGTGGAAACAGGAGGATCCAAGGACTGTATGGCTAGCCAGTTTAGTTCTAGGTTCAGTGAGAAACTCTGTCCTAAAAAATAGTGTAGAAAGTAATAAGAGGAAGACACAGATGTTAACCCCTGGCCTCCATATGCAGCCTTGATGTCTGAACACAGGAATACACAGATGTTAAGCCCTGGCCTCTATATACACCCTTGATGCCTGAACACAGGAATACAAACATAACACACACACAGATTAGGGGGAGATCAATAGAAGATGCCCAACACTGACTTCAGGCTTCCATGTTCAAGTGAAGCACATATGTCAACAGACATGGGCATATGTATAAACCTCTCACTCATACAAGTTAAAAAGACAACATTATGTTCATGTGATATATAAAAGTCAACCTATATAATTGTACATGTCTAAAAGTTTTTTCTTGCATTTATTGTTGACTCATTTATTTTTGCAAATAGCTATATTTTCAAATTTTTAGTTTTTGAGACAGAATCTTTTGTAGGCTAGACTGACCTCAAATTTATGGTTAACTAAGTCTGATCTTGACCTCCAGGTTCTCCTGCATCTCCTGAGGTGCTGGGCTTGCCTGTGTTTCTCACCATATCCAGTTCATGATGAAAAATTTCAGGATGTTAGTGTTATATGTTTTGGGTTTTTGAGGTTTATTTTATGTTCTGTGTCTTATGCCTTATTTGTAGGCTTGTTTTGAACTCAGTGACCCTCTTGTTCCCACCTCTCTGATGCTGAGTTTACAGGCACATGTTATAACCTGGCTAGAATATTTAAGATAGCTTAAGGAGTTTTCATATATTTCATGTGACAAAATTATACTTATGACATTAAATTATATTGAAATCCATTAGATAAATTTTTTTCCTAAGAATTAAAAAACTTTATAAAAACATGTAAGGTACTTTATGACCTTAAATATCTTCATTGTTCTGTGTTCTAAGTTTTTTCTCCCTCCAGAAATAATGATTTCAGCTGTCTTCTCTATTAGCACATTGGAACATTGGATTAATTTGTGCATGGTTATATTTATATCCTTTTACTTAATAGGAATAAAAGATTTCATGCCTCAAATTCTAATTACCCAGCATGGGACCTAAGTTAATATACACTTTAGATTCTAGGCAATACATGATGTCAACTGGTATCATTTTGGTAGGAGAAATCTCCCCCTGCCCATTCTGTGATCCTGGCATTGTATGCAGACTTTGTGAGTCTTAGTCTAAAATTAATTCAACTTTATTTTTCTTGTAATTTAAGAGGGGAGCTGGTAAAGTTGGTGTGAAAAAATTTGATTATTGCATCATACAGTTTTGGGAGAAGCCATGGGTTCAGTGTCAGCGTGACTGTCATGGAGACTTTGAAGCTTAGCCCCGAGGCCACTCTCGTTTCATGCTTTTTGACTTTCATGTTTGTTGTTCTCTAACGTGCAGTGTGTCATTGTTTTTAAGGTACTTTGGGAGTTATTTTAGTACTTGCTGAAATAATTGAAGAGGATATGGAGTGTCACCAGCTGAGGGGGAGGAGTCAGAGTAGGGGCTGCATGTTCAGAAGTTCAGCTGGGGTGCAGTGAGGGAGGAGTGATGGCTGCCAGTCCCATGGTCAGTTGGGGTTTTCTCTGCAAATAGAGGCGTAAATGGGGACTGCTCGTTCATTCCCAGCTGCCCTGACTCGAATAATCATACAGAAACTAAATTAATTACAGTACTGTTTGGCTAATGTCTCACGCATATTTCTAGCTAGCTCTTATACCTTAAATTAACCCATTTTTATTATTTTATACTTTACCACGAGGCTCGTGGTTTGTTACCTCTTGCCTCTTGGGCAGCTAGCTACATGGTGTTTGCCTCCTTCTGCCTCCTTCGAAAGCTACATGGCATCTCTCTAACTCCACCTACTCTCTCTCTATACCTCTGTTCCGATTTCCCACCTAGCTTCATTCTGCCCTGCCATAGGCCAAAGAAGCTTCTTTATTAACCAATGGTAATAAAACATATTTACAGCATACAGAGGGTCGTCCCACATCATAGAGGAGCCAGTGAGAGTATTCCATATGGGGCATTAGCTTCAGAAGAACACAGAAAATAACTGCGAACTTAAATTTCCAACATTTTGTTGGTCAGTGTTGTACAACAAGCAGTGATATTTGTGTGATTTTCAATTTTTTAACAACTCCCTTTCCTTTTTTTCTATTTTTCATCCACTTCCTCTTTGTTTTTGACAGTGATAGGACAGTGTACAGACTTGAATTCTCCTGTCTCTGCCTCCAGAATGCTGAGATCAAAGGTGAATGCCGCTGTGCTCAGCTTCTCTTCTAGTTTTTGACACAGGAACTACTATGTAGTCTGCCTGGCCTGGAACTCATTGTATAACTCAAGCTACCCTTTACCCTTTGGCAATCCCCTACCTCTCTCCAAGATGGACTTTTCTGTGTGTATCAGCCTTGACTTTCCTGGAGCTCACTTTGTAGACTAGGCTGGCCTCAAACTCACTTGTCTCTGCCTCCCGAGTTCTGGGATTAAAGGCGTGTACCGCTATGTCTGTTCATACTGTAGCTCCTTAATGTTTCTCCATGTGTCTTCATTTCATATATCCATGCACAATTAAGAAGAATGTTTTGATGTAGGGTTGTGTTCTTTACCTGCTCTGAAGCCATTGGTGGCATTTTGTATCCTGTGCTTTGATCTCCCTTTCTGCCTTCACACCCCTCAACAGCCATGTTGAGCTAGCTAGCTCCTAGTTTTCTCTCTGAGAAAACGTGGAATGTCTCCCTTCCAAGCTGTAGCTTCTAAAAGTTTGATTATCCAGTCTACATTTTGAAGTCTGCATTTTGAAGGACCTCTTGTTCATGAAACCTTTCAAGGTCTGTCCCCTGCCCCCATCCAGGTATATTTTTATTGAATCTGCCCTGTGGGAAGAGCATGGAGACTTAATGTGGTTCAGATTCTGCCATCTGCTTTAATAAGGAATGATATGGGTGTGTGGATCATGTTCTCAGAGCCTCATGAAATGAGACAATAGATCACTCACTCACACAGAGATGCTAGAGATAGTATTGATGTCGTACCTGCACAGGGGATTCTTGCTCACACCTGTACAGGACTTGACTGTAGTGGATTCTTGCTCAGTGTCGACATCTGACACCTGACCTCTTCTCTCCTCCTAATGGGGATTTCACTTTTGCTGTTATGTTACAGTATGTTACATATGTTATGGGTTGCCCTTTCTCTGTTTTTCCAGAAAGCATAGTGCTTTGAGCATAAATAAGGTTTTGCTGATAGTGAATCAAGCTGGCCTGGAGTTAACCATGGTAAAGAGTAAAATGGATTTTCTTCCCCTTTTCATGCTTGTGTGTCCTCTTCTTCCTCGTCTTTTAACTTCCACTTTAACTTTTAGCATTGACAAAGCAGCAGGCTCACTTCCGAGTTGATTTCAAAGTCTCTTTGGCATAGAAATGCTGGCCACTGAAGCTTGTAGGAGTTGGCATCAATGGAAGACCCTGCGGTGGTTGCATTTAAGAGTTTTCCTTGGAGTTCTATTTTTAAAGTCCTAAAGGAAGGAGGGGAGGATTACAGAAACATCTGCCTCTTTATAAAAATCAAATATAAACTGTTGAAATGCCAGAAAAATTATTTTTTTAAAGAGTGATTTTATAAATGGAAGAAAAGAACATTTTTTTTTTTTAAAACAATTGCTTGCTCTTCCATGCCCTAGTTATAGCACTTAGTGTGGAATTACAG
The DNA here is from genome assembly GCA_001685095.1 of Ellobius talpinus. Lineage (NCBI taxonomy): Eukaryota > Metazoa > Chordata > Mammalia > Rodentia > Cricetidae > Ellobius > Ellobius talpinus. Next base: position 18,992 of record LOJH01003882.1, read on the forward strand.
CTTTAACTTGAGTGCAAACTGGGGTTAGATAGCAGAAAACAGGACAGGTGAGCCCTTGTGCCCAGCTCTCATTTGAGCTGTGGGTAGGGACTGAAGGAGAGATTGGGAGATGAAACACCCATGATCCTCACGGGTCCTTGGTTGATCTTGTATGTTGATCTTTGAGGCTGGGGAGTGATTCTTTCTGAACGAGCCATAGATCCCTCCCAGTTTTTAAGGTTGTCCCCAAATGTATTTCTTAGAGACCTATTGTGACCTGTTTGTTGCTCCTTGTGTTACAGAGCCACATAACTGTCGTCTTGCCAGCTGTCCAGGCACATATCCCCTGGCCCACTCCATGCCTGTGTACAGACTTCTCCAGCCTGAAATGTGTCTTCATTTGCTTCCAAACACAGACTGCTGATAGCCTATGGATCCTTATTCAGCATTCAGGTTACAGGGCTAAACTCTTATGGAGGCATTCCCTCAGTTAGTTGCTTTGCAAATAGCAATGAACTATTTATAATCCTGTAAGCAAGCATTATTACTAATCTATTCTTATGTAGTTTTTGAAGTTAGCTCGATTTGGGAAATAACCAGGCTAGCTAAAAGATAGAATAATTATATTTTTATTTATTATAAGGGGAAAACTCAAGAAACAGGAACGAGAAGTCCAAGCTCAGCTGTGCTGCTAGGGAACCGCACAGAGAGAGCACCTGAGCCACATACTGGCTTTCTCCGGGTCCCAGAAAGCCACACCCTAACTTGGTCCCACCTTTTAAAGATAATTGGTTGACAAAGATTCCCCATCATGTAGTTATCTGTTTTTCACTTTTGTAGCAGATTTTAAGTTCCTTGGTAGTGAAGTGAGTGGCCTAGAGTGCCATAGGAATCGAGACTGTGTTGGGGTTGGGGGAGCAGGGAATACTTTTAAAGATGAGATCTAGGTCAAGTTTGCAAAGACAGATATAGTAGAAATGAAGATCATAGGCTTCGGTGATTCTTGGTAGAGACAATGGTAGAATGGTGTCCTGGAGCACTAGTGACAGGAAGAGAAAGGCAGGATTCTAGTGGACGTTTTAGTGGGAGGAGCAGGATGGATTTAACAGGGAGTGAAGGAGTTTAGGAACAAGGGACAAAGGTGTAGACTAGGGAGCAGCATGCTTTCCACCTCTTAAAGTAATTATTGTATTCATTTGTATGTGTGCATGCTTGTGCATGTGTGGAAGTCAGAGGTCAACGTGAGGGAGATTTTGAAGAGGAAGCCTCTTGTGTAGGTGATAACATGAAGGCTTGAGACTATATACTTAGTGTAGGCTTTTATTAGTCCTTTTCTTAAAGAAATTACATTTAGAGTGTGTGTGTCTTTCTGTGTGTGTTAGGAGGTCAGAAGATGTTTTGTACGAACCAGTTCTCTTCTACCATGTGGATCCCTGGGTATTGAATCCAGGCCGTCAGGTTTGGTGGCAAGCTCCTTCACCTAAGCCATGTCACTAGCTCTTCCTCCCGTTTTCGTGAAGCCCTCAACTGAGAGTGGTTTCTGCATTTTTAAATGGTCGAAACAAGACCCAAAGAGTGTATATTGCGGCATGTGAAATTATATGAAATTTAAATGTCACTGTCCATAAGGTTTTGTCTGTGGCCTGTGGCCTGCAGAGGTTAAAGTATTGACTGGCTCTTTACAGAACCAGTTGTTGATTCCTGGTCTTGACATTTATGGTGAGTGAGAGTATGGACAGGCAGGGAGTGACAGGCAGAACCAAAGGACATTTTAGAGGAAATGCATGATGTGAGTTTTTTCTTCTCATGGGACTCCTTGTCTTGATGTTGGTGCTCTGGTGGCTCATTGCTAGAGTGTGGCATGTGATCTCTCAGAGAAACCCCATTACCTGGCTGGTTCAGAGTCAGATACCCATCTCATGGCAAGATGCTGGCTGCCGGCAAAGAGTGAAACTCAGAGGCCGCTTCCATCTGGGGGAGGTTGGGGTGGGTAGCTGTGCTCTGTGGAGGAGTCTGGAAGAGAGAAATATCAGGAGGGGCTCTAAAGAGACTCTCTTCCACCCAGCTGTGCCTTCTCAAGGGTGTGTTTGTCATGACCTAAGAAGTTGGAGCTCGCTGTTTCTGGCTGGAGTTAATTCTTCTTCCCTGCCTTTGGGAATGACTTAGCCCTGAGTGGGGAGAAGGCTCTCCCTCCTCCCCCATGCCTGCCTCTTTGGGTCACTATCTCTGAGTTCCTTCTGAAAAAATACAAAGATGAAGCAAGGGTGTAATGGGAGCCCATGGGGACAATGAAGCATCAGGAGGCCTGTCCCCAGTCAGGACAAGGCATGACTGTCACAAAGTGTGAGTGTCCTGAGCGAGCATCTCCAGTGCCACGGGTCTGAGGGAAGTGTCCTGTCAGTGCACAGCTTCAGCTCTTACAGTTTAGAGAAGATGGAACCGTGAGAAGAACTCTCAGGGAGGCAGCTCTTGTGTGGGAAGAGGCTAGAGGCTTGAGATGGGTACACTTGCTGATACTAGCCCTTGTTTGGATTTGCTTTCAGCCTTTTATTATTATCTATTTTCTTAACAAATTACATTGCGCCTGTGAGTGTGTGTGCGTGTGTGTGTGTGTGTGTGTGTGTGTGTGTGTGCGTGCACGTGTCTGCACGTGTATGTATTTTGCTGGGAATCAAATTGAGGACCTTACTCATACTAGGCAAGCATTCTACCGTTGTGGCATGTGATCAACAGAGCCGTGCTCTGGTTTTCTGTGCATCCATAAACATGTGTGAGTGTTGGTGAGGAAACAGGAGGGCACTAGGTTAGGTGAGGACAGGTTGAGTCTGGCTTTGGCTGAGCCAAAGGCAATGCTAAAAGCCAGCCAAGGTAAGAAATGATGTTTTTGATCTCAGCTCCATGGATCTTTTTTTTGGTAAAGCTGCTCTGTAGGCAACTTAATCTCTCCCACTGTTGAGGCCTGGTGATCTTTAGCACTCACCACTGTGTTACCTGCTTTAGGCCTGAGGTGTTAAGCAAGTGACATTTATTTTTGTATGTCTGCTTTATTATGTGGAAGACATGCAGCAAATGTTGGATGAATGAATGAATGTGGGAATGAATGTAAACCCAGATTGCCAATGATTCTTAAACTATATTCTGCAAGAAAGAATTCCCTGAGGAGCTTGTTAAAGATTCACTCCTCTGACTCCTAGATGGGACCCTTGCACCTGACTGTCCATGCCCAAGTGTGTTTCTGGATGCAGTGTTCTGGAAACCATACTTACAGCAACTCTGGCACAGGTACCAAGCCTTCTGGAATAAAGATAGGAACAGAACATTAGAAAATAGCTCTCCATTCATTTTCCCATGCTCAGTGGCCAAGTGCTCCCTCCTGCTAGTGTCAGGTCCCAATGTGGGCCAGTTCTCAGCTCAGGGAAAATGAACAGTGTCTTCTCCGATGTGTCCAGAACACTCTGAGTCAGTGGAATGCACTGGCCAGTTAGGCAGAAGGGAACTTCCACTTCTTTTTAACCTTGGTGGGAACTGAGTTGGCACAGTGAATGGGGAGGAGAGGAAGTGCCATGTGGGGCTTGGAGTTGGCCAAGGTTTGGGGCTGGTTGTGCTTTGGGTGGCTGCTCAGGTCGTTGCTAGATATGCACCCATCCTCTCTAAACAATTGCTTTCCCTAATGGCTTGTATGTTGTTGGTGATCACAAATACATGACTGCCGTTCAGGAGGCTCCTGGATGGCAGGGTGGGGTGTGCTGCTGTCAGGGCTTCCAGTAAAAGATGAGAGCTGGCTTCTGTCACACCACTGACTCACCGGGAGATTTGGAAGGTGTGGCTTCTGGGCTCACTTTTCCATCTGTAAAATAGGTGGTGCAAAGGGGCAGAGCAATAAAGTTCGTTCTTCTGAAAGAGATTTATTTTTTGGTTTTTCGAGACAGGGTTTCTCTGTAGCTTTGGAGCCTGTCCT
>LOJH01003882.1:22981-37742 GCA_001685095.1 Ellobius talpinus
ACCAGGCTGGCCTCGAACTCACAGAGATCCGCCTGCCTCTGTCTCCTGAGTACTAGGATTAAAGGCGTGTGCCACCACCGCCTGGCCTAGGCCCTGGTCCTGACTGAGCCCAGGGCTATGGCATTGGTCAGATGCTGTTGATTCACTCTTTCAGGGCACACTTGGCTCAGATATGGGAGCTGTCTCTCCAGAACAGCAACACTAGAAACTGAGGGCTTGGTATTTTAGCTCCTTACGACTTTGACCTGTTCCAGCCACCCTGGGGGGGTCTCCTCAAATAATTATAGAGCTCAGAGTACCAAACTGCAGCAACTGCCAAGTGCCAGTCCAGCCCTCTCTTTGCTCCTTTATGGGCTTGACTTGATGTATAAGGAAGGGGTGTGTGAGGAGCAGGGGTTTTGGAAGAACAAACTACCTTTGTTTACAGCATTTCCTCTTCCTTCCTTCTCTTCCTCGTCCTCTTGTGTAGTGCTGAGGATTGAAACTGAACCCAGAACAGATATACTTAGCAAGAGCTCTGCCCTGAGCTACCATAATTTCTTTTGTTCTTTTAGAATCTTAATCTGTAGTGGAGGCTGGCCTTGAACTTGTGATCCTCCTGCCTCAGCCTCCCAGTTGCTGGGATTCCAGGCTAACCTATTAAGAAATGAATTTAAGAGAGTTCACTGAGGTTTAGTTTCCTCTGTAAAGTAGGGAAACAGTAACCACTGTTGTATCATATCTACCACGAGTGCCTGTGAGCCTGCTGTGCAGTGAAAGGAGAGGGTGTGCTTGGTTTACCCCTCCAGAGTAAGTGGGCCGGAGTGCAGGCTCAGCAGCGAGCTGCACCCCTTCTAGAGGCAGGTCATCCTGATCTACCCCATGTCCAGAGTATTTTGGTATTACAAAGAAAAACCCTATTTTATTGTAAAACTGTTGAATTAGCAAAGCTCAGGCTGAGCTGGGTTCCCAGGGAACACCCCGCTCCCCTGTGTGCAGATGCTCAGCACCTGATGTGGAAGAGCGCATTTACTCATTTGTTTGTGTGCAGTTGGCCTCTGTATGACAATGCTTTGCTCTGGTCACTGCTGCGTTCCTAGCACCCGGCACATAGTGGCATCTTGGTGGGCTGAATTAATGAATGGGAAACTTGGGAATGGGAATGGGTTCCTGAGACCCTTTTGGGAGCCTGCAAGAGCCTAAGTATTTCAGAATGATAGTAATCTTGTTTGCTTGAAGACGCTGTGTAGGGTAAAGAACCGTTTCAAAGTGCAGCTGGTTCGCTATAAAAATAAGCAGTTTAAATTTATTAATGTCACCAAACTCAAAGTGCAATAGATACAGAGAATGATGAATTTTCCTATGCAAACCCATATACACAGTTTGGTTTTCACAACACAGCTAATGGTTTACTTGTTGAGTTACAGTGTAGCATCAAGAAAAACACCTGTATTTACCAGATACCCACAGAGGTCCTCCTCTTCACCAAATGCATGTGTGAACTCAGGGTTGGCTCATATTTTACCCCCCAACTGGGTTGTAACAGTGAATGAAGAGGCAGATATGAAAACCTGGCTATTCCTTGAGTATAAACAAGATACAAAAGATTTGCAAAAACCTAATGTTGCCATTATACTCTTTTTTGGTATTGAAAAATATAAAATAATAAGATAATTATTTATGCTAACATGGTAAGTTTATTTACAAACAAAAGCTTTTAGAGACCTAACCATTTTCCTAAGCATCATGGGGTTCCCAGGCTAAAGTGTTTAAGATACACTAGTGGGGACAAGAACAAGGATTGTGGAGGGACTGCACTGATACTGTAGATGGTAGGGGATTCTTTTCTATGTGGGTGCTGATTATTTTCCTCTTTTTCCTGGCATCCCTATGGTGGGAGATATCTGATCTCTCTGCCTTTCTAGTCTTGTAGGTTTGGGCAAGTGCTGTCTCCATGTTTGCCAAAAGCCAGGGCAGCAGCCTGGGGCTGGAACAGTGATGGTTTCTGCCATTTTTAATGTCTTCACATTGGAGTGTTGGAATCTTCACCTCCTACCTCTGCTTGCCCCTCTGACAGAGATCTGGAACAACCGAGACAGAGCAGGTTTCAGGGAAAGGGAAGTGTGGAAGCTGAATGAGGATTTCCTGGAATGGCAGCTTCTTGGGGACCTTGGCATTTGGCTAATAAGGCAGTGACTAGTGAAAGTTCGTATGTTCATTCTGGGCCAAGGCATTTTTAACCTGTATCCTTTCCCCTATAGCCTAGGGTGGCAGCAATGACTTTACACTTAGGTCCTTGGCTTTGGGCCGCTTGCTTCCCCTGACTGACTAGTTGGTCTGCAAGGTGACACTGTGTGTTTATTTTAGTTTGTCCTTTGTAACTTCCTGCTGCTCTTTGCAGAGCAATGGAGCTCTAAAAAGACTGTATGTGTGTTCCTCCACACTGAACCATGGCATATGCTGAAATCTGTTTTATTTCTAACCTGGAACCATTTCGGTATTATTGTGTTCCTGGCATTTTTGCAAACCTTTGATAGAAAATGGGGAGGAGTTGGGTTGGGAGAATTAAATGGGCCAATTCCTGCAGTGCACTGAGCACCATTATTAATTATCATTACTATTATTAATTAATACTATGATTATTGTATTATTCTGATGATTAATGCTGTTCCTATAAAACAATACTGATAGGTGATTGTACAACTCATTTTACATAAGTTCATTCTACAGCTAAAATGGAGTGTGCTCTTCCTGTGTACCAGGCACAGTAGTACATTGTATTTGTGAGTAGTACAATGTGTTGTAGTCACTGTCGTGTTGTTGTGAGGAGACATCATGACCAAAGCAGCTCTTATGAAAGAAAGCACGTAAAGGGCTTGCTTATGGTTACAGAGACTTAGTTATCATCATGGCAGGAAGCATGGCAGCACACATGACACTGGAGCAGTAGCTGAGGCTACATACTGGTGTCTGCAGACAGAGAGAGCTTGGGGGCAGACACACAGAGAGAGATGCACACACCCAGAGACAGACGTGGACTTGGACTGGCTTGGGCTTTGGAAACCTCAAAGTTCACCCCCAGTGACACACTACCTCTCACAAGGCCACACTGCTTAATCCTTTTAATTCTTTTAAGTAGTGCCACTCCCTGGTAACTAAGCATTCAAATATATGAGCATATAGGGGCCATTCTTTTTCAAACCACCACACCATGATTAGAAACGCATGTGACAAGAGCTCCCAAACACTGATTTGAGACTGCTGCATAGCTTGTGGAAAGTTTTCAGTATTCAGGAGGTGGAGGCAGGTGGATTTTTTTTGTCAGTGAGACTCTGTCATGAAGAGGGACACGGACACAGACAAACAGACACAGGCATGGACAGACACAGACAGACAGACACACACTGACTGTAATTCTCAGGAAGGTAAATGTTGTGGTTCAAAGGACCTTCTTTTTGTCAGAATATGGCCTTCCACTAGTAGAATGTGGACATTTCAGTGGATGGTCCCATTCCCCTGGGCTATTTGGACAACACAAATTGGACTTTGGGGGTTATTAAAAGCCCCCAGAGGATATAAAGTTGGGAGGGGTGGATCTGAGGAGGGGGAGTTACAGGGAGAAGTGGGGAATCAGTACGATCAAAATACATTTTATGAAATTGGCAAAGAATTAATAAAACATATTAAGAAAGAATGTGGCCTTCCTATATTTGTAAGGGGCAGGTGTTTACTTTTTATTGTATAAGAATATTAATAGGTTTTCTTTGTGACCCCTGTGTTAGCCCTTACCATTTTGGTATGTGTAATGTCTGAAATAACCTTTGTCAGGGAAGTCCAGAACCCTGGCCCAAAACCATAAAATGTCAGAACTAGTTGGGCCCTAAGGAATTAGGAACCTGAGAACTCACAGAAGATGTGCGACGTGTACAAGCTTACCTAGTATATGCACAGCAAGTCATCGTCAGATCACTGGTTTTGAGTCAGGCATACCTGTGTTCAGATTCTGCAGTAGTGTTTATTAGGTGAACCTGCTCTACTTACCTGAGAGGTTTTACACTGTGGTTTAATGAGATTATTTGGATCAGGAAAAATTTTGGCTCCAGAGCAAAGGAGACTCTCCTTTTCTTCCTCCTCCCTCTCATTAATATATAAGTCAGTGAGGGATTTCAGCAGAAGAGCATTCTTTAGCAAAGTTTCTGCATCTACTACTTAATGTTCTGAATAATCTCCACTGTTGCCTGTGTGGTTTCTCAGCTCTCAGCTGATGATCTTGCACTTTTTCTGTTCAGTGGTTTCAGAGATCTGAATTGCCTTTCCCAGCTGTTCTAATCTCTATTCCCAGGCACATGTCTTAGAAGGGGAGGATAAAAAACTGCTTGGGGCTGGAGAGAGAGCTCAGTGGTTAAGAGCACATATTATTCTTCCAGAGGATCTGAGTTCAGTTCATAGCATCTGCATTGGGTGCTTCATAACCACCTTTAAATCTAGCTCTAGGGGATCCAACACCCTCTTCAGGTCTCCATGGACATCTGTACACGTTTGTCTGTCTGCGTGCCTGCCTGCACCTCTGCCATGCAAATAAAAACAAATGTCAATGGCAAAGGCCTTGCCCATAGTCAGTCTCTGCCCTTTCTTGAGAAGACATCTTTCTCTTTCAGGACCCAGGATTATTAACAATGATAGCATCCAATTATAGCATTTTCTCCCTCATCTGAGACTTGAGCAGAAGCCTTTTAATAGAATTTAGACAGTGTGGCTATGGTGCAGAAATTATCATGACATACTGTCAGCATTTGAGACATCCCATCTTCCTCTTGAAACCGTGTATAACCAATATGAATGATTTTTGTGGGCTGTGCTGTGGTCCTTACCTACATTGTGAAGTACCATGCTCTCCCGGAGACTCCGTCTGTTCACAGATGATGCATGATGATTTGGCACATGGCCCCAGGTCTGTCTGACTTGATACCATAGAGTTATCTTGAGACCTAGGCATGGTGATGTTTGAAAATGCCCACATTTGTTTTTGCAACCAAGTGTGTGGTCATCACCACTGGGATGCTCAACTATGATCAGATCTCAAGGCCTGTCTCTCTACATGCTATTGCCATTAAAGTATATTTTTGTGTGTTCTTCAGGATGGATGAATTAGGCACTCAGTATGGACCTGTGTGTATGCCAGCATGTTTCTTTTCTCCTGCTTAGGGTGAAGGGAGAAATAATATGTGGGTTCTGTGCTAAGGCCTGTTGGGCTTGGCTCCTGGGAATATTAGCAAACAGTTTCCATCCTGGTTTATCTAACCCTGAGGGAAACTGATGTTGCACTGCCTTGAGTCAAGTTGGGTGGCATGCTTTGCTTTAGTCTTTTGGGAAGAATTCATCGTCTTTCATTTATTCAGGTAACACACTTCTCTCTCTTAATTTTTGTGTAACCCCATCCTTGGTCAGGGGGTTGTGTGGCAGATAAAATACTATCTTTTATTTTTGAGACAGTATCCCTCTATTGTAGATCTGGCTTCCTTTTAACTCTCTATGCAGACCAAGTTGTCCTCAAATTCATAGAGGCCTCTCTGCCTCCTGAGTGCTGGGGTTGAAGATGTGCTTCACAAAGCGTGCCATGTCTACTATCTTGAAGGACACGTGAAGGAATATTTTATTTAGACTAACATGTTAAGTTAGTGTTCTACAGAGTCTGGGGTGGACTGTTCACTAAACCCTCACATTTTTCTGGGTAACGCTACTGCTATCCAGAGTATGGGTGAGGAAAGCAAGAAGTCAAGAGAAATGTGGGAAAACACATTTTTCCACAAAGCAGCTATCCCATCCTGACTCTGTACCACATCAAGGGCACGATTTAATTTCCAGTGAGCTGCGAGGTTCCCCTCCTCCCCCCAGGACAGATGTAGCATTTGTCTGCTTCAGGCCCACCCTCACAGGCCTTGTGTCTTCTTTCTTCCTGGTGAACTCTTTTTTCTCCTTCAACCACTTATGACCTCAGCCTCAGAGGGATGAAAGGGTGGTCTCTTTTTCCCAGACTCTTGGTTCACAAGGGCTCCCAGGACCTAACAGGCACTGGCTGGTTGTTCGTTTCTGCCTTGTCTCCCGGTGTTGTGCTCCTGGCCAGAGCTGAGGCCAGTGGTTCTCTTCATCTCTGCACAGGTTGGTCTGCGTGTCTACTGTGCTTCCGGAGACGTGAGTGCGCTGGACTGTTCTGAGAGCCTGTGGGCTCCAAGTGGTGCTGTATTACAACAAATACGACTTCCCTTGTCTTGAGGTTTCCTCCTGGAATTGTCAGTCACCTGGTCTAGTTTGCCTGGGCATGTGGCCAGTGATCTCCATGTTTGAGTCATTCAGGCCAAGTCCTTATTCTGCTCAATTTTTCTAAATTGGCTTCCAGCAATTTAGGAAAACTGCAGGGTCTGTCCTATTCCAGCAGGCAAACATCTGGTGGTGCTGGGGCTTCTTCCCCAGCCTGTGATTCTACAACACTGAGTTCCAGAGAGTACTGAGAGGGCACTGGCTTGTCTGCCTGGGGTTGTGGTGTAAGGGTGTGGGGGTGTTTCTTTAGTCAGCAGTGAACAAAGCCCTTCTGGCTTGGAGTGTGGGCCTTAAGGGAGGGTCATGGCTCAAGGAGGACGGTTGTATCACGAATGTTGATGCCTCAGAGCTGCAGGCAGGGTCATGACCTTGGTCTGTTCTCTTTTTGTGCTTGTACCTCATACTCCCCATTTGTAAAATGGAGCCAGAAGCACCCCCTATTTCCTAGAAAGGCTCCTGTGATTTCTTGTGAGGGTGACACAAGGCTCCTAGCATACAGAAGAGCTTTCGGATTGCCACTCTATTAGCAATGTCACTGTCATTAAGGTGTAAGTTTGCATGTTTTGGTCATCCTAGTGCGGAGGTAACTGCAAATGTGGTCATACAGTAAAATTCTTTATACACCCGAGGGCAGGGTAGGTCCTGTGGGTAGTAGTGGTGTTGGGAAAAGCCACACACCCATTTGTTCTCACGTGACCTTCTTCATAAAGACTAGTTTGGACAGGTCCCCTGGAAGGGAAAACAGAGTTGTTTGTGTCACACTTCCCTTTCGGCTCCAACTGTGACCTTTTTGTGCCTTCAGGTGATTGAAAACTTCCTCAAGGTCATTTGCTTTCTCACGATTTGTGTCAGACAGAGCTGAGTGAACCAGGAAGAGTGAGGTCTTCTGATCTGAATTTCTTCAGCCAGAGAACAGACAGCCCAAAACTTGTTTTCTGGGTCCCAGCACGGGCAGCTTTGCTGAGCACTGAACTGCAGCCTGGAACATTGTTCTGCGGGCAGCATTAAGCCTCCCAGTCATCCTGTAGGTTGTACTTTCTGAGTACATACGTTGATATTTCTGGGTGGATCCTGTTCAGAAGTCAGGTGCTTCTTGCTGCTATTGTGGGTTAGCGAGTTGGTTGTCAAACTTCAGCGTATGTGCCGCTGAAGAGGGCTTGTTATTTGTCAAACTGATGAAGGCAGTTTCATTCAGCTGTCTCTATGTGGACTTCTGCAGAGCACATTGTCATATTTAAAGATTGTTTGAGGTGTGCAGAGCAGCATATAACACCTGTTAGGGTGTGTAAACAGTTTTGAGAAAGTCAGAGACAGGAATGAGAAAACAGCAATGGTCCAAACAAGGTAGCACGGGTCCTGGACTAGAATGTGGGTTTGCAGGCAAACGGGAACATCCTTCCTCTGAAGGCCTTTAGATCTGCTGTGGAAGGGCAGTGGTGGCCTCTCATCCCAGCCATCTGATGCACCATGTCAGTTTATGACCTAGCCTAGCCACCAGCCACCTCGCCCCGATTTCTCTGATTCTTTTTGCCTCTTTCCATCTGTCTGTCTCGTCACAGTCCTCTAGTGTCTAGGTTCTGGCCACTTTCTAGCTTCCATTCCACACATAAGCTTTTATAAATTTACCCTTTACCCTCCTAGTTAAGAGGTTCTTGAATAATTTAAGTGCTGACCATTTGAAGAGTGTCTTGGATTTGCTTAGCTTTGACAAGCCAACCATTTGTGAGCTTGTTAGTAGCAAATGATGGAAGGTATCTCTAATGACTAATGACAACTCACTTTTCTGTTGCTACCTTGTGGGCTGGAAATTGGTGTTCTAGAAACCTAGGACTAGTATCTGTTTGGAGAAAGCAACTGGTTTAGGCTGTTTGCGGATGCCCCTGGGCCAATTGATAAGGATCTGCGTTAAATGACAGAACATGTTACCATGAACATAGACATCGAGGCCCTAGCCCACAGGTATTTATTTGGCACTGTATTTGCTTTCTTATGTGACAATGCCTGTCAAAAGCAATGTAAGGGAGGAAGGGTCCATGTGGTCTCATAGTGTGGGGTTTCCAGTTCCTCACAAGCATGGTGGCAGAAGCAGCTGAGTACATTGTATACTCAGATAGGAAGAAGAGAGATGGAAGATGCTACTCAGCTTGCTGTCTCCTTATCCATCCTGGGACCCAAGCCCATAGAATGGTACAGCCCACATTCAGAGTAGGTCTCAGGTAACAAGCCAACCTAGAAAGGCACTCACAGATATGCCCAGAGGCTTATCTCCTAGGTTGTTCTAGGTCCTGTCAGGTTAGCAGTCGTAACCGTGACAGGTGCATACTGTATGCTAGGCACGCTCAAGGGAGCAGAGGTTCAGTAAGATGTATTCCTTACCTTACTGTCTACCTGGGGAAACAAGGTCAACACTAAACAGGTACCTGTAGGTAGACAGAGAGAGGGAGGAGGTTTAGGTTTTGTCCTTTGCCTACCTTCTGGCAGTGCTGCTCTGGGCAAGACACCTGACTTACCTAGCTGCTCCTCCGTGGAAGCAGAGCGGTACTTGGTCTCTGCTTTTCTTCCTGAGAAATGTTCTGACAAACTGACATTCTGTCAAGTGTCAGCTCCGTGGTGATGTCAAGAGCGAATTGTGTTCATGGTTCACAAATTTATGTTGTGTAATATTTGATAATTAGAAAAAGTGTTAACAATGCAGTAACAAACTAAGTAGATGCCCCAGTGATTTCAGATCACCACTGTGCTGGGGTTCATCATGTCTGCACATTAAGTTGTTTTTAGCATATCTGTACATATCTCTAGGCAGCATGTTAATTAACTTTGCTTATTAAAGCAGAATTTCACATAGTTTTCTGTGGTGTGCTTTCAACACCCAGTATCAGTTTTCTGATATCCAATTTGTGTAGTAGCAGTGTATTCGTCTCCATTGGTATAAACCATCAATGGGTATGAGAATTCTTGCACTTTAGCAAATTTTCTGAGTAATATGTGATTTTTCTCATTTGTTTTTTTTGCCTGTTGGATAAAATAGAGATGTATATTACTCTACAAGTCTCTTTACACACAGATTCCATTGTGTGTATGTGTGTGGGGTGTGGAGCATCTAAAATTTCAATAACTTCAAACTGTGTGCGTATTCTAACTATAAATCCCGTGCTATACTTAGAATCCTTCTGCCTCCCTGCAAGCTTGGATGCATTGGTCCACATGTCTCCATGCCTCACACTACCTCCTCTAGAAACTGCTGTTCTACTCTGTGAATTTTACTTGTTTTTATTATACTTTGTGTGTGATGTGCATGTGTGTGTGTGAATGTTCATAAGTGTGTGGGCACATGTACATATGTGGATGGAGGCCAGAAGTTGACTTTGAGTTTCTTCCTTCATTGATCTCTTTCTGGTATACTGAGGCAGGATTTTTCACCTGACCCAAAAGATGTCCCTGAAACATCTCCTCACCTTTTGGTTTGTTTTTAGATTCCATATGCAGCCAAACATTCACTGCACAGTGATAGCTGTGGTCCTGGAAAACAGTACAGGTAGTCTTACATTGGCTAAGTGACCTTCTGTGAATCTTGTGTTTACTGTGTTCCTTGTGTTGAGAGGCCACATTAAGTGTGACCTAGTTTATCTACATTTGTGTAAGGACACTTTATGGTGTTTGTACAAAAGTGAAATCGCATAGCAGCACAGCCCTCAGAATGAACCCTCATCTTTTAACTGTCAAGTGACCCGGGGTGGGATTAGTGTTTGTTTTTCTGCCAGACTTGTTTCATTTGATGCACGGTCTTCAAGTTCCATCTGTGTTGTTACAAGTTTTCTTAAAGGCTCACTAATCTTAATCTCTCTTTCTTGCCATTCATTCTCTGTTTCTTTATTCATTTATCCACTGACCAGCGCTTGGATTATTTCCTGTATCTTGGCTGTTGTGAACAGTGCTGCAGTATGAGTTGATTGCCATTACTGAATCAGGAGGTTATGTTATCGTCTGAGTTCACGAGTCTTCTCACATGAGTGCACTGAGTAGGACTGTATACCTTTTCTGTACCTTCCAGATGATCTTACCGGCTTTTCTTCCCCCAATGCTATGATTAGTAGTATATATTTTGTTCTTAAACCAATGTATTCCTGAGGGTCTGTAAGTCTGTTGCCCTTGTACATTGCTACATTTCTCTTTATTAATGTAATTCTGGAAGTTTCACATCTGTGATAATGAAAGTGATGGATCCATAACTTTCCTTTAATCTCTTGTGCTTCCTTTGGTATGGAGGTTATATATATATATATATGTATATATATATATATATACACTCTAAAGAATGGGGAAAATTCATACCTAAAATCTGCAAGCAGAGTCTGTTGTAGATTAGAGTATGCATGAATAGAGAATTTTTTTCAAGGAAATATTTTGTGATTGTTTCAGGAACTCTATTAAATCTTTGATTCAATTCTTTATATATTTTTATTATGTAAAACTTTTAATGTTGGCAACCTTCCGTGTGTTCCTTTTCCCTGCCAGCTTCACTTCTCTTTATGCCCTCTTCAGGAGTAAAACCTCTGCTAGTCAATAGAGCTGAATTGTTAAGTTTTCATCATTTACAGTTGCACATTTATGTGAAGGAGAATTTTATTGATCTTGTACAACCAAATGAGATACAGAAACAGGTGGAATGTATTGTTGTTCCATATTCAGTGTTTTCTAGTGAGGATGCTCTGAAACAAAATACTACAGATTTGTAGTTTTAGGGGCTAGGTTGGTAGTTCTGTTGCAAAAGTGTTTGCTTTGCAAACCTGAGTTAAGTCTTTGACACCCAGTTAAAAATCCAGGTATGGTGGCATCCCATCACTGGGGAGGCAGAGCCTGGGGCTCCATCTGTAGTTAGCTTAGCCTACCTGGTGAGAGACCCATTCTTAGAAAACAAGGGGTGCTGAGTGTGGGAGACAGCGCTTGGGAGGCAGAGGCAGATGGAGCTCTGTGAGTTTGAGGCCAGCCTGATCTCTGTAGCAATTTCCAGACCAACCAGGACTACACAGTGAGATGCTGTCTCAAAACAAAACCAAGAGAAAACCAAACAATCCCAAGGTGGATGTTGCCCCCTGTTACAAAATAAACAAGGAGTTCTCAAATTTACTAATTTTGTTACCCAGTTCCTCTAATCTCGTTTGGGTTTTAGTATACACTTTCTCAAGAGGATTTTGCCATTCTGAAGTGGAAATGGGAAGCCACTGGTTGCCCTGGCTATCTGTGGTAGAGTGCGCTTTGGTGAGTGGTGCAGGCCTTGGACAGATACATGACTGTGGTTGGGGAAAGCCCAGCATCAACTGTTGCCCTTACCCTTCCCAGTGAGCAGGTGTGGCATGGACTCAGCTCTCGCTCAGCCCTTCCTTCTCCCTGGTGGGCCCTTGGCTCCTGCCTCAGATAGATGCCTGCAGTAGAAGAGCTGTTAATAGCATTCTCCGTCTTAATCCTTTGAATCCCATTTATATTTCAGAGTCTGCAGGTCGGCAGGATGTCAGAAGCCACACTGTGAGCAGGGAAATTTTTCTTTGAACAACAGGAACCGAGTTTAAAAAAAAAAACCTCTAATATTTAGTTTGTTAAAACATGTAAGAGTAGGAAATTTCTCCAGATTTCTGAGTGTAACTATTCTTGCTGGGGTTTCTTACTGTTTCGAGCAAACATCAACAATCAATAGCAAGCTTAGTCATATTGAGATATCTGTGGCATCTGTGGCTTCCTGAGTGGGGAAATAACTGGGCTCAGTAGTACTTTGTCCCTTGTTGACCCGGGGGGAATTCAGGCCTTGAGCTGTTCCTGATGAAACATTAGCTTTTGGCTGGACTTAGCTCAATCTTTTTATTAATGGGACCTGGCTATTTCTTTGTAGATTTAATATAAAAAATTGTGGAATTCTGGTATAAATTCAGGAAAGTTTAGACCCTGGCTGTCTTGAGATCTGTTAAATCTGGGACAGGGTAGGTGTTTCCCTCTCTGTATTTACTGCAGTGCATGTGTGTGCTGGGAAGCTGCATGTGGCCAGTAAGGAGACTTTCTTTGTCATCCAACTGCTCCCAAATGCTAGATTTTGGATTAGACTTTGGGTCAACTTTAGGGTAGTGAGAGGATGGATGCCCAGGGACATGTTGTCTTCAACTTCCTGGCCTTCCTCTTCCAAGTTCTGGCTTTTATTGGGCATAGATGGGTCTTGTCTGGAGGGCAACCCTGTCTGCCATTTGAATCCTTGCCCAGCCCTGGGGTGTGAGGGTTGGCAGGGAGGGGTGGGCAAGCCATTGTGGGAGAGAACGCTGGGAGCTCCTGGAGGAGCATTTAGGATTGGAATCAGTTGTGGCTTTAAAAATTTTTACCCATTTTGGACTTGTCTGTGGATGCAATTAGCGAGATCACAGGACCGTTTCTGATTCCTGATTCTGTGCAGTGTCTATTCAGAAAAAATAGAAACAGTCAACTGGGACGGGATTATTTGAGCACACACAGAGTCCTGTTGTCTCAGCAGCATACTCCCAGACAATCTGCCTTTTAGTGAAGTTTAAACCCATGAAAGGAAATAAAAAGTGTTTTATTAGATGGCGAAGAAAGATGGATTGGACTTAGGAGACTTTGGGAATTTTAGCTTTTTTCTTTGTTAATACAAATGTTGGAAGAGGGGGACTCTTTCTGTAATACAGTTTATTTGTACAATGTGGTAATTATTGCTAATAGTTAATAATTATCTTCGGTAATTATTGCTAATAGTTAATAATTATCTTTGGTTAGGTAAAATGTGCACATGCGTGCACGAGAGAATACACATGCAAGTGATTGTGAGCTTTTGCTGGGCTGCCTTTTGTTCAAGGCTAAATATTGCTGCTTCTGAAGAAAGGGTAAGCCTATACCTGGAGCCTGCTAACATGTATGAAGAGTCTGCTTAGGTTCTAGCTTGATATGGATGTGGGCATTCAGGCCAGAGCATTCCTCTGAATATGCACAGACTGAAGCTTCAGGAGCACTGGGGACTCACCTGGTGTTATGTAGCACATGAGAGTGAGGGCAAAGATACCCAGCAGTGACTTCCATGATCGTTCCTTTTTCTTGTAAAATCCTGACTCATTCTATTTGGCACAATTCATTGAAGTTTATAAAATAGGTAGGTTTACATCCATTATGCCTTGTTAAGTGTTGATTTTGTTTCCTGAAATCACACAAAGCAAACCAGGAGATCCATGAACGTGACCAGTAATGTGCTGTGTGGACAGATGGTGCCAGTCACAGACAGGAAGAGGATTTACTGTATGCTGACTGGTAGAGAACAGGTCTTTTTGACCTTGATATGGAAATGTTTCAAGTTCTTAGTCAGGGAAGAAAATTCACTCTTGGTCCCAATTCCCATGCAGGTCTATGGGATTATATCTTAAACTGTGTTGGCTTACTGGGTTTGTTGAAGGAGATCTGGGGGAGGTGCTCAGGAGTATACTGGATAACTGATGGAAACACACCCTTCGGCCTTTCTCCGTCACAACTGGCCTGGTTGGGGCTGGGGAGATGGCTCAGAAGTTAAGAGCTCTGGCCGCTCTTGAAGAGAACTTGGATTCAATCCCCAGAATCCACACGGTGGCTCACAACTGTCTGTAACTCCAGTTCTAGGGATCTGATGCTTTCTTTTGGCACTAGTCATTTGCATGGCACATTTACATACACATAGGCAAACACTCATATACATAAAACAAAAATAAATGATAAATCTTAAAACCAAAACCAAGACTAGCCTGATTGACGGTCTTTGGGAGCCCATTGGGCAAACTCAGCCTGCATTCCAGAGAACTAGGTTCTTCTTTTGTTTTAAAACGATTAAAAAGTTTTTTTCAGCTTATTCTATTTGAGTTATCCTCAAGTCATAGCAAGTTCTAGCTCAGCCTTTTGGGTTGGTCAGATCATCTTGGGTGTGTCTGGGTTGTAACTGTTTCAGGTCCCAGGGGCTTTCCCCAGTGCATCACCCTTTCTCAGGCTGCATGAGCACGATAGGTTCGGCCCTCTTTTGTTTGCCACAGATGGTTGTGTTACTTACCACAGTCGGAGTCTCACTGAGTGGGCTAGACTGACTGGCCAGTGAGACCAGGTGTCTGTCTGTCTACCTCCTCAGCACTAGAGCCGCTGAGATTGCCCATGATACTGCAGTGAACAGTTTTACATGGGTTCTGAGGATCCCAACTCAGGTCCTCTCATACTTTGTTGTGGTGACACACGCCTTTAATCCCACCACTTGGGAGGCAGAGGCAGGTGGGTCTCTGAGTTTAGGCCATCCTGGTCTACAGAGCCAGTTCCAGGATAGGCTCCAAAACTACACAGTGAAACCCTGTTTCGAAAAACAGAAACAAAACAAACAAAACAACTTCAGTGTTTTTATGATTTTTTTAAAAAAATCTCTGTCAGAGCAGCCGCTGTGGGCAGGCGGCAGCGAGTCCCCGACAGA
>LOJH01003883.1:0-37738 GCA_001685095.1 Ellobius talpinus
TTAAACTTTAAATAGATTTTGATCACATTCTTCTCCTCCCTCAAGTGCTTCTGTATTCACTCTTACTTCCTACTTTAAGCTATTTCTTAAAAACAAAAAAAAAATCCAATACAATACCCCCCAACCAAGAATAGAAAATATGATACTGGTCAATAAGGAAGCAAACAAACAAACAAAAAAGAAAACAAGGAAATGAACTAAGCCAACCCAACTGAAACCAAATTTAAAAACACATAAAACAAAACAAAGCAATACAAATGACAACTGTTGGGTCCATTATATATTTGTTCATTTCTCCTGAACAGGTGACCTTCCCTGGATTTCCTTGATATGCTGCATGCCACTCCATTAGCAAAATTCGATTTTCGATCTCCCAGGGAGGATAAATGGCAATTCTATTATTAACTCTTACCCTAGTAACTAGGTTTTCCTTCATTCCTGCACTCATTCTTTAAATATAACAAGACAAAATACAATGAGATTAAAAAATATTAATTATTCCACTTGAGTTGGACAAGACAAACTAACAGGAAGAGTCTAAGAGAAAGGACAGGAATCAGCTAACTGCTCATTTGCACACTCAAGATTCCCATCAAATCACTACACCATAACTCATTGTGTAAACACAGAAACCTGGTGAAGACCTTGAGCAGGTTCTATCCATGCTGCTTTGGTCTCTGTGGCTGGCTACATGTGAACTTTGCTCATGTTGATTTAGAGGGTCTCGCTTTCTTGGTCTTCTCCATCCCCTCTGACTTATTCATAATTGTTGTTTACTCTTCTGTGGGGTGCCTAGAGATTTGAGGGGACAAATTTGTTGGGGGGAATCCCATTATAGTACTGAATGTTTTGAGAGGATGTCTAATGCTTCAGCAGTGTCCTTAATTATTTGTTTATCCATTTATTTATTTACTTATTAATTCACTTATTTACTGAAAAACAAAGTTTGAAACATCACCATCAGCTAGCCCTCTGGTTTACATAGGGTTGCCAAATAATTAAAATTAGTCAATGCATAATGCCGTAATAAATTCTAAGTATTTGTATCACTATTACTACTAATAATAGTAATAAGAAACAGTATCACTTCAAAGTAATATTACAGACTAGCTCAAAAAATGATAGGCAGTAAGTGTTACTGAAGGCCTTTGAATGTCTGGTTATTGTAACTCATAAACTGAAGATATTGTATGAAACTATTTTATAAGTAGATTCTGTTTTTCACCAAGTCAAAAGAAAACAAATATGTATGGGAAGTACAGTTTGAAAAGATTTTAGCGTTATTTTTCTTCATGTGCCCAAAGTTTTGTTGGAATATATATATATATATATATATATGAATCACATGTATGCATGTATAGGCACTCCACAAGCATGCTTTGTGTTCCCAGATGTCAGAAGAGGGCATTTAATCCCTGAACTGCCATTTGGGTTTAGGCACAAGAATCCAATTTTCTGAAAGCACAAGTGCTCTTAACTTATGATGATCTTTCTAGCCCTTGGATATATATTTTTAAAATCTGTTGCAGGTGGAAAAATAATGGCATACATATGGGAAAGAAGAACGAAAATGGGAAATAAATTAAAGCTCGGTTCAGAACAGGTAGTTCAGAAAAGAAAGAGAAGATGAGGGTCCTGAGTCACTGGTGATTAGAATGATGGGATGTGATGATGAATATAATTACAGTCTAAATGCACTATTAGTGAATTTTTTTAGGCACGACACACAGGGTTTTTTTTTCTTATAGGGTCAACTGTAAAGTCATTTGTCTCTGTTGACTTTATTTAGAAAAAGGAAGAAAATTCTTATGTAAAAAGTGCTGGTTGGTGGGCAGATAGTGGTGGTGCACACCATTAACCTCAGCACTCGGGATGCAGGGATGCAGAGGCAGGAGGATCTCTATGAGTGCAAAGGCAGCCTACAGAGTGAGTTCCAAGGCAGCCAAGGTTATACAAGGTTATACCCTGTCTTAAGAAACAAACAAAAAGTATATGTTTACAGCATGATAAAGACAGATATGAAAATGTGCAAAATGGTTAATAAGCAATTTGTATAAATTAATGTCTATGAGTAAGAATTAAATGAAATAGGGGAGAGTTTTAGTTTTTCTCATTACAGGTAAAAAGAAAATTTATGTGAGAAAAATAAAGATAAATCAACAAAATATATATCAATCTTAGTACATGAGAAGAGACCCATACACAAAGGATAAGTTTTCCTTGCAGTCTTTGAATATGTTGATAATAACAAAATGCTCAGAGAGAGTACAGAATTTAGAAAAGATTAGAAATTTGAAAAGAGGATGTAAAATAAGAGATTACTATTAGAGAGGAAGATTGGTGAGACGCCTTACTTTCACAGACAACTTTAATCTTGAAAGATTCTTTTTGTTATTTCTGCTCTGTTGACTGAAATACAATTATATTAATGCTATAGATATGAACATTTATTCTAATTAAAATTTTAATTATATTATACTGTCTATCTGATCTTTAAAAAAGCATAATAAACTGTTTGGAATCGATTGGGGATAGATTGGTCCCCCTTTTTATCTGTCTATCCTGGTTCTTGAAAATTTTTTTTTCTATTGATCATGTTAGAAAACAATGAGCTTCTTAGTTTCTTCATCAGAAATATTTCACATAGATTACTGTCTATAAAAGTATAGGTAGGTATGATACTGTTTCTTTGATCTATAAGGTGATTGATTTTATGACTTTTGTAGGCATTTAAATGATTCCCCTTTATCAAGATAAAGATTTGTATTCATAACAATGGATGTGAAATTCACCTGTATGTGTAAAATAATGTGTTACATAGTGACTTTTCCTGTACAGACATAACCAAATGATTATTTTCCTCAGATGAATCACCAAAGGCCATCAAAAGTTTTGGTACAAATTCCACATAAAGTAGTGAATGAATAAATTTATTGGCTTACATAAATGAATTTATGAGTATGCATGAGAGCTTATATAGAAGATCATAAAGTACTCACAAGCAGTACCCTTACCAAAAAGCATACTTCTAGAATTGTGGCAACTCATAAAAGACATGTTGCTGGCTTCCTGTACAATACAGAGCTCTCAAGGATAGGGAGTCATCCTTTTTCCAGAATTACTTACATAAATTTGGGAGGGAGGAATATTAAGAATCTTATAAGTTTCCAGAATTTCCTGAGAGTTGAAAATTTCTTACTTCCAGATTGATGTAAGTTTTGTTTATTTCTTGAGTCTTGAAGAGCCTCTTCCAGGATAGAGGGTCTCATTTTGGAAGAAATTGCTAAAGAACGAATAGCAACAACTTAATGATTCTCAGACATAAGAATTGTTGTTCAAGGCCACAAAATAGGCTGCATCGACCAACTGAAACTTAATTCCTCTGAGAACTTCAATATAAATTCCTTGCACCAAATTAGAACTTATGAAGAAAGAACCCAGGAAAACAACAACACAAAACTGTAAATATTTCAAGATAAGTTCTACTAACTTTATCTTTGAGAGTTATGAACCTAAATGGTTTGGAAAATTTTTCTGAGTAGTTTATATATTTTATAGTGCTAGAGTCAACAAATTTGAAGAAAAATAAATTGTGTTATAGAGAAATATTGTAGAGAAAAAGTTCCAGTGGATCAATTTTACACTAAGAATGAAAATAGAGGTAACATCCTTGAAGCATACGATTATTTTTGCTACTGAAGTCAAGAGACTTACCCTTCAGTTACATATGTAGAACCGTAATCCACTTCCAGGAAAATTTACTACTGTCTTGAGTGTGCTAAATGCTGATTCATATTAGATGCCTGTGGAGTTGATGGCCTACATGCTACCTTGATCAGCAACCACTGAGATTCATTGAGCTCTTTGATAGTGCAGTAAATGGAACCTGACTCTTCATAACAGTTCAGGAAACATCTCTATTGTTTGATTCATTCCCAGGGAACGACTTTAGTGTTAAGCAGAGTAGAGTTTACATTTCTAGAATAGCTATTTGATTGATACAAACAAACTTTTTTTTAAAAAAAATCAATTCTACATGAGAACTGAAAGTGAATAGGCCTGGCTCTTGTACTTTTTAGTTTTCCAAAGCCCTAGATTGTATGTGTAGGAAAATATACTTGAGTTTATGCTACTATAACATATCTTTAGAAAATACAAAACTATACCTTTTATTTTTTTTAAGTCATCTCCCTTGACCTGGCTTATTCCCTTCCTGTTTGATATTTTCTTTTCTCAGTGACTCCCCCCTACTACGTGTAGGTAGTGATGTAAGTAAAAATCTCTATATTCTTTCTTAGAATTTTAGTTTTCTGCTCTCTAAAGCTATGTGAATTTGTATAACACACACAAACACATATTCTTTTATGAACATGCTAGTATAGATGACATACCATATTTTACAATTTTTTCTGTTTTTGCATATATACAGGTTATTTGTTTGTGTGTGCATAGGCATGTATATGTGAATACTTGTACTATCTTGGCAGGAACATGTGGAGGCCAGAGATTGACACTAGGTATATTCTCTGAATGATATCCATTTTGTTTAGAGAGGCAGGGTCTCTCATTGAACCTGGAATTCTCTAATGCTTCTGGTGTAGATAAGTGCTGCTATACGGATCCTCTCTCTATACTCCTTGATATTGTAGGCAAGATTTCACATCTGCCTAGCTTTCATGGGCGCTTACAGTTCCAAGCTCAAATCCTTTAACTGGCACAAAAGTTGATTTTTCCCCATGCCCGTTTTTCTTTCTTTGTTTATTTCAAATAGTGAAAACAATGTTCATAATATTTTTACCAGTTATATAATAATAACATAGGCAAAGCTTGATTGCATTTTTCTGCCACCAAAATTCTTTCAATTTAGCTTTATTGCCCATACATGTTTGGTTATGCATTTCATGATTTCTTAAAGAAAACAAAGTAGTTGATATACTCCTTTAATTGTAATAATATTTTAAACTCTAGGTTAAATTTGTAAAACTGCTTTTATGAATAGTATTTGGTATTCCTTCTGAAACTAACAAAACTAAGGTCTGTAAGAAAACACTTTAACTTCTTCTGATTTCTAAGAATTGCTTCAATGACATTAAAATGAACTTTTAATAAATTATGTAGCCATTACTAAATTAGAAAAGTGAGAAACAACACGCTTTTAAGCATCCATTGTATTATCAATACTATGCTATTTTAACAAACCTTACAGTAGGAATATTAGAAATAAGTTGTTATTAAGATAGTTGTTAGTGTAGATGGTGGGTAAATTTGAAATTAAAACTGAGAAAAATTGAATATAAGACTCCACTAACTCAATTCACCGAAAAAAGTGTGGGTAAAGTTCCCTAGGTCCTGTGCCTTCCAAAATAAAAGAGAAACTATATACTTTTGGAAATAATGGATGATAATTATTTTATAGCTTCAAAAATTACTAAAATGTTAGTAATTTTACATTTTTGAAAAATTATTTAATTTCAGGAAACAAGATTAATCACTAAGTTTAGTTTTCTTATTTTTGCAATAGATATATTTTTTAAGACTGAGAGAATATATTTCTGTATGTCTAATTTTATTATGACCATCCATCTATCAAAAGAATGTCTCAGTTTGATGTATGATCATTAAAGTAAGAACTTAAATCCTTGAACATAAATAGTTTATACACATAAGCCCTATTACTTGTATGAACTTAGGAATTTCTGTTGGCTACCAGTGCATTAGAGCATAATGGACACCTAGACCCTCCCAAAATAGACTTAGGCTATCTAGCATATTTTCTTACATAGAACCATATATTACATATCGTATCATATCAAATGTCCTATATACACTTTTTTCCACAAGAAATGAGATCTGAAGATCATTTTTCCCCGAGAGATGGAACATGAGTTTTGCAAGTCTTCTCTAAAAGGAAAACTCTAGCATTTCATTTTATTATGAATATGCAGCCACATTATATTATTGAAGCAAAGTAGAATGTTAGCAAGCATTCAAAAACACAGCTTTGTAGGAATTTGACCTCATAATTGTATTCTTAGTATATATAAATAAAACCCTAAATCAGATTTGTGTTCTTTTTCATGAGAAATATAAGCATTCGGTGAATTTTATGACAACAAACCACTGTCTTAGAATGCATGCTCATGACATACACTCCACTGAGTTTCTGGAAAGATCCATCATCATTTCTAGAAGCAATGCTCCACAGTATTGATGAAATGCCTTTCTCAACAATGTAGCAGAATGCAGTAACTTTATCTGAATAGGAATGATATTCACTTAGGTGGCTTTGCCCTGAGCAGGGCCTGGCTTGGGGATGGATGGTGTCATTAAAACATCAAAGCTACTGGAGCATTCAAAACTGCAAAGTAAACAAAGTGTTTTAAGGAAAAACTGAAGCAGAATGTTAAGTGATTGAGGCAGTGTACCGATGTCTGGAAATTCCAGAGGCCAGCTAAGGAACTGGTCAAAAGAATGTGTTTTCTGTGTAATTGAAAATGATACAGCAGCAGGTTCTGTAAAAGCAATTTCTAGTGCAGGTTCTTGGCTTACTTGTAGGTTTTGTTCATTGTTCATTTAATTTTATAACATATATCATGTTTAATTCCAGAACCTAATGCTACAGTGCTGAATAGTTTACTGAGCATTTCAAATCCACGAGACAAAGACTCTTCTCAGGTACATCTACAGGGCTAAATAACAAGCTAGAAATAAGTGTTTAGAATTACTGAAAGTACAAATCAAGTATGCTCATTGTGACTTTCTATGTCTATGCAATAAAATCTATTAGCCTGCAGAATCACCACCTAAAGGGATCCTATAAAGTCCATTAATGCCATGTGTAGTCTGTTTAACAAAATGTAGAAAAGCACTTTTGAGAAAATAAATATATGAAGAGGAAAGGTCTCTTTAAATAATTTTTATCTCCCTTTAGTAAATATGTAAGTACTTTTTTATCTGCCATATACACTTCAAAGTGTTTATTCTGTCTCTTAAGTATAGTGAAGTAGGCTAGGAACCAGTACAGTTTATCCCTCCATTTTTAAAACTCAATTGTTTTCCGAAGCTCTTCCCAATAAAATACTAATTCTTTTGCAATAATGATATTCTTTTAAGTTCATTGTCATCGTTGATATAACTCATTATAAAAGAAAACTGATAATGATTTTTTTATTTGTTTTATTAAGACAGGGTTTCTCTGTGTAGCCCTGACTCATTTCAAATTCACTTTGTAGATAAGGGTGATCTGAAACTTGTAGAGCTCTGTCTGCCTCTGTCTCCTGAGTGCTTAGATTAAAGGTGTATGCCACCAATGTCCAGTTAACATTTTTTAGTGCTTGGAAGATGTGCTAGTTTTGTCTTAGAGGAAGAAACTCAGTTAAGAAAATGCCTCCGTAAGATTGGGCTATAGTCAAACCTGTAGGGTGTTTTCTTCATTAGCGGTTTATTGTGGAGGGCCCCCAACCCCAACCCATTGTTGGTGTTTCCATCCTTGGGCTGCTGAAATTGGGTTCCATAGAAAAGCAAGCCAGGGAAGCCATGAAGACCAAGCAAGGAAAAATCACCCTTGATGACAGTGGTATCATCAACTCTTTCCTGGTTCTCTTCTTACCCTGCTTGAGTTCCTGCCCTGACTTTTTCTCTAATGAACCACAATGTGGAAGTACAAGCCATATAAATGATTCCTTCTCCAAGTTGCATCACCCTAAAAATAGTAAAACTGAGACAAATGTGGAGCTCCCTTGTTTGTGTACCTGTATTTCATTCTGAGAACAATTTGAATGCCATCATATATTGTTGTCTCAAGGGTGATTTTTATATTCAGTAGCTAAGAACAGGTTCTGGTTTTTGTCAAGTTTCACCATTACCATAATCCAACCTACATAATAAGAGGAAGTAGTTTATAATGGTCCACAAGGAAACATAAGAATTTAGAAAACAATAACTTCATTCTTTAGCTCAGAAGGGCCTAGAAATGTTCAAGTTCAGAGATATTTATCCTGTAATCTTATTAGGTTTAAATTACTTTCACACTCCACTATTGAAAAAAACAAACTTGGAGAAAAGACTTTTATAAATTGTAATTCTGAGTTTTAAACAGAGCTTATTATAATCTCCCTACAAGCCTTTGCTTTCAGTATTACTATAATTATTTTAGATTTATTTTATATTAGTGTCTTAAAAGTTAAGTCACACATATTATACCATGAAATCTTCTCAATGATGTTGTCAGTGTATAATGCTTTCATTCATTGTAAGAGTCTCAATGCTTAGTGATGTTAAATTAACCGTTTAGAAAAGAACCCAAGATGTTCATTTACTATCAGCTTAACTTCATGCTTTACTGAGTAGAAACTTTGGTTCCCTTGTGTCAGCTTTGGTTACCTACATGGCTGTTTGACTACTCCCTATAACTAAAAATATGAGAAAATTTTAGGGTCATTTATATTTCAGCCTTTTACTAAAGTACATATAATTGAGCTACATTTCTACTTTTGTCATGGAAACTTTCACTATATTCTCTCCCGCATAACAACTTTTAATAACAGTGAAACAGTTTCAATCTTTCCATGGAGAAAGGATCCACATATCAAGTAGTGTAGTTTATTTGTAATTTAATCATACCTTGAAATCTTGATATTTTAGATTATGTAAATTTTATTTACTGAAATTAATTATAAATACAAATAAGATGTATATTGTTTATTGTTTCCATAAATTTTTCAAAATGTAACAAAAAGTTCTTCATATTCAGAAACTAAGATAAACACATGCTTTTAAAATATTGGCATAATTTGAAAGAAAATACATGAAAATAGGGAAGCCTATTGTCATTTCTTAAAGGAGCCTCACTGACTTTCACTGAACTGTATTTCTCATTGTAAATACACTTTTCTTTACAGTACAACACATTATTTTAGTTCATAAAAGTGAAATGTTATTTTGCGTAAGAAAAATATTTTATCTAGAATATTATACATGCAGCCCCACCGAAAACCAGTCACCAGAACTTTAGCTGGTAAGCCACAGTCACATGACAATACACAGATTATTAGAAATGAGTTAAATTAATATGCAAGAGTTAGCCAATAAGAAGCTAGAGCTAATGGGCAAAGCAGTGATATAATCAATATACTTTCTGTGTGATTATTTCAGGACTAAGCAGTTGAAATGACTAAGTGGCCTCCAGCTACAAATTGGTGCCCATGTGGTCAACAAAAATCTACTTAAAACCTGATAGGAATTACAAAGGAATTCTAGACACTAAAAGACAAAGTTTAACTCCATTTTTTCTCCCAGCGGGCTTTTCTTGCTGGAGGCAAACTGCGGCTCCTTTAAGAGAAGTTTTCCTGATTCATTGGTAGCAGGAAAAAGGCCACACCATTTGGAAATGCCAGCTTTCTGGGCTGTGTTGCTGATGTGACCTCTGGCTCTTCCAGGAGACTGAGCATTTGAATGAGGTTTGTGAGCAATGTGTTACAGCTTGCTTGGTGGCAACTTGGACCAGTTGTGTGCCAAGAGATGAGGCACTGTGCATGGCTCTCAGAGGCGGCAAGTAGCTCTGCTATCCTGGACTGGGAAGGGCAAGTAGTCAGTACTGTATTTCCCATAGCAACGATGCCGCTTAAGTTTTTAAGAAGCACATAGCATTTTAGGAAATGCTCCTGGGCAGTAAATAATTACAGATACACAATAGAATGGATTCAGACATAAAAGACCTCTAAATGGTTGACAGTGTTGGATAAATGTACATAGGCTTGAGAGAGAGAAGAAAAATAATACAGATACTTATAAAAGTAAGTAAATGGTTAAAAAAGGTAGAGTCTTTAAAGAGACAGAGTACAGACAGTCATAGATTAAGGAGTAAAGATAATAAAATAAATATTAAAAAGAAATATAGTAAAAACAAATAAGCCATGTAAAGATGGAAAATTTGCAGAAAGTCTGGATTACATATATTATTGTGTTATCTTTGAATTTTTTTGAGTGAAGAGAGATATTTGATTCTGAGGACTGCTAAGCTAAGCCAACATATATATTTCAAAGGTATCTTGAATTCCAAATTGGAGTCTAAAGCTATGTTGCTTTGGAGAAGCAGTTCTTTGGCTTCCATAGAGTATGAGAACCTGTGGATTCATTCCAGTCTAATATGGTTTGATGAATAAAAATCTCCCAATATGCTCATGAGTTATTTCACTGTTGGCTATCTACTGCTAAGAATGCAGCCTACCCTTAAGAGTAATTGTTTTCTCCCAATGAGACTATCTTGAATCAAACTGCATTAATTTGAAAGGGGTTATTAATAAGAGATTAATTTTGTAATAGGACTGAGGGATCAGAGATTAATTCTGTAATAAGACTGAGGGATATTGTCGAGTTCCATCCTCAATGGGTTTGTATGTTCCAGATTAGAGGCATGTGGATTAGAAATGTTAGGTAGACAAAACGGAGATACAAAAAATAAAAATAAAATTTAGAAACACAGATTAGAGTTGGTAAGGCAACCCAGTACTCACTGAAAAATAATTCACCTGCATTTTTTTATGTTTACTCCAAACCAGAGGGTGGGGGAAGAAGGCTGTTTTACCATGACACAAAGAACAAAGCGAGTTATTACCTCTTCAAAACCAGAATATCATCTATATCCTGAGCTAAGTATTCTGTTATTTAGGCAGAACATGCAATGATCACACACTAGGCCAAGCATCCTGCTGATAGCCACACGCTTGGTCAAATATCCTGTCATAACCTTAAAGGAGCAAGAATAGGCCTCAAGTCTCCAACCCTTGGTTAAGGTGAAATGGCTCCACATCCATGAGCTCTGAAAGGAACATGTAGACTTCTCCTTTCAGCTCTAGAACCCTTCTGGGGCAGAAACTTGCAGATTCTGTACTTGCTGCTTCAGTCTATGAATTCATGTTTGTGTAGATCTTGTGGATTTAAAAAAACAAGTTTTCTTGATGTTCTCCTTCCTCTCTGGATCTTAAACTCTTTATTCTTCCCTAGATTTCCCTGAGCTCTAAGGGAATGGAAATGATGGAGATATCCCACTTAGGGCTGAGTATTTCAGGGTCTCTCACTCTCTGCACAATGCCTGCCTGTGGGTCTCTGTACTTTTTCCCATCTGCTGCAGGAGGAATTTCTCTTGGTTGAACAAGGCATTGATTTATGAGTATAGCTGATGTGGGATTCTCCCTCTGTATGCTGTGATTACCATTAATGAATAATGAAACTGTTTGGACCTCCAGCATGACAGAACTTAGCTAGATGTGAAAAACTAAACTGAATGCTGAGAGAAAGAAGGTGGAGTTAAGAAGTCATATAGCCCCTCTGAAGACAGATGCTGGAACTTTACCTGGTAAGCAACAGCCTCATGGTGATACTCAGATTAATAGAGATGCATTAAATTACTATGTAATAGTTAGCCAATAAGAAGCTAGATCTAATGGGCCAAGCAGTGATTGAATTAATACAGTTTCTGTGTGATTATTTTGGTGCTGAGAATCCGGGAATGAAACAAGCGGCCCTTCTAACAACATATAGCAGAACATCATTAGGACTCATTTTATTGCTATGTTTGTTTGTTTTTAGAACAGTAGTATTGGATTTTGCCCTATGTCCCTGCACTATCTAATGGAAAGCTCTTGGTCACACAATCAGTGTCATGTATGACTTAAAGGAAATAAAATATTGGTTGGTTACTCCCATAAGCCTTGTGCCAATATTGTACTACCATATCTTGCAGTCAGGACCCCCATTGTAGGTCAAATGATTTGTGGCTGTTTTATGTTTATTTTTCTCCTTTGTTGTCTTTCTTATTATATCAAAGATGCTAGCCTGTAGGTGTAAGGCTCTTTGTAGGCATGAGCTGGATGTCTCCATTTCCAATGAGTTACATAGGTGCTATCCTTAGCAATGGTGCCTTGCTGTCAGCTTGTGTACAAGAAAATTAGTCTTGGCAATAGCCTGAGTAGTTTTCTGTTTCTTATGGGACCCTTGTGACCTTAAAGAAGACAAGATTTCTGAGTCATGGATATTAAAATGGGCACTTAAGTGACATGAGGAATTGTCAATCAGACAACTAAAGTAAGAATTTCCTGCGAATCTTTCCATTTTGCTTTTATTCGTAGTAGGCAGTGAACAAAAAGGCAATAAGAAATAATCAAGTTAAGAAGGAAATCTTGCATTAATTTGAAAATTTTCGAAGAAAGGTTATCCAAGGTAACCCTTGACTGTTTCCTGCATCAGTTTTCTGAGCACCGCATACTCCAACCCTGAAAAACGTGTGCTTTGATGCTCCCAAGTTTCCTACCTTTCACCCTACCCTGGCTTTCTGCCAGCAGACAATTCATAACTCTTCCTGACATTTATTTTAAAATGTTCCCTTGTCTGCTGGTACACTTGCTGACCTATGACTCAAACTTGGTTTGAAAGATCAAATTACACTGCTCATTTTTGTCTGGCTGAAGTCTTCATCTCTTAGCATAATATGTCAAATTAAGAAGGTACTCTTTTATAAGTAAGAAAAGACAAAGAAAAAAAAAGAGAATATCTTCCCAGGCACAATTTTTTTCCATTCTAACTAGAAACATGCTAATCATTTGTCCCTCTCACTACACTGTACAAAATATATTTTACACTTTCATTCTTGTAGACCAAAGAATTTAGTATTGTGATGCTGACAAAATCAACACTAGAAGATACTGTTGAGATGAACTGATGTGAGGGAAATTGATCATGCAACTGCAAGAACTGCAAGATAGATAAATATAAAAATAAAAATCAGAAAATCATAGAATTATTTCCTAGAGTGGTCATTTTTGATTTCCTTGCATCTCATGCAAATTTCCTACAGAAATAGTATGTAAGATGAACTTAAGTGAAATTACAGTATTTTTAATTATAACTTATATATATTATAAAAGCATAATAACATTATAATCTCTTTCAGTATAGAATTTATTTCTAAAACTACAAGTCCTAAATGAACCTACCTAGATATGTATATATTTATGTATGTTTGTTCATGTGTGTGTATGTTACATACCTGTATGCTGGAGATACACACATACAAACACACTCATACACACACACATACATAGAGTCACACACACACATATTACCACAGTTATTTAGAAAATGTTAGAGTTGGAAGTGTAAGTTATGTACATTGTTTAGAAGGGGAAAATTGTTATATTTTAGGACTGAAGTAACATTGATAAATCTGAGACACTTAATTCTGTTAAGGTTTCTGTGAAAAGTAATTGATATACTCAAACATTTTTAAGTTTCAATGAAAGTAAATACAATATTTCTATCAAAGAATAAAACTATACAGCATATGTCTGTGAATATGTTTGCATATGTGAAAGGTTTTTCATGCCAATATTTAATTTTAGAGCGTCACAGGCTACTAAGATCACCATTTTATTTTTAACATGACTAAATGTTTTATAATAAAAGAATAAGACAATAACATAATAAAATTCCTTTTTAATGTATATATAGATATATGTTTATACACATGAAAGGAATTTAATATTATATAGCAGTTTTGCTTTTTAAAAATTATTTTGTATCTATTACTCACTGGAAATAAGATACATTATAATTAAAATATTTAGGAATTATATCCTAGTAAAGAAAATTTAACTTCTTGGTTTTATATTTTCCTTCCATAAGATGTGTCATTTATGAAAAAAATGTTAATTTACCAATGGAACTATATTAATATATATTTCCAATAAGTAAATTGTACTTTATTAAGGAAAAGCTTTGTTTTATTTCATCTACTTGAAATTCCTGCCATGTGTACAATAATTGCTAAAAAAATTTTGCAGTTATTCTACAATACAAAATGTTATATTTTATAATGGGTTTTTCCTCAAAGCTAATAATTTACTATTTCCCTCCATTGCTGCAACAAATAGTCTCAAAACATTTTGCAACAAACTGGCACTGAATGCAGGACTGTGACTTATGAATATGCTAATGAGATTGCATTCAACACTGGCAGAAATTCAGGACTCAAATACAATTATTGTTCTGGCAGTCCTCAGTGCTATCACACCAACCCAGGAAAATTTAAGTCAATTAATATAAGATACAGCTTTTGAATTGCAATGTGAAACATGATCAACATCACTACAACTTAGCAATTACGATATGTTAGTTACTACAATAATTTTTTCATTAATATTATTAGAATTCTCGACAGAAATTTCTAGCAGTAGTTTTCATGTGTTAGTATTATTAAGTTTCTGAAAGTTCATTTCCTCTACACTGTTTATTCTAAAAGTAACTCCTAGAATGATTTCATTCCTTGTTTCAAAGGAGCATTGGATACCAGAAGCTTTTCTCAGCCATTTGCACACCCTGTTCTTACTGGTGAACCAAATGTTTCATGGAATCACTGTGGAGTTACACTTGGTTCAAATTTCAAAGCAGTGCTTTCCTCAGATGTGATAGCATGTCCTTAGTTTTTCAGTTTCTGCAGAACAAATTGACTTCGTGTAACCTCTTGATTATGCAGTGTCAGACAGTTCTTTCAAATGTAAACCATATCAGTATTCAAGCCTCTGCTAAAAACTGTCTCCTCTTTGGTTGCCATGAAACAAAGGAGGGACAAACTGAAGAGTGGCCTGCCTAATGTCAAACAGTCTTAAAACCAAAGCATTCTCCTCCATCATGAGGAGTTTCATAGGATGCCTAACTTTCCCTAGGTGATTTCTAGGGAGTTATTGTCATTCCTTCATATGTTTATTCATAACTTTAATTGTTTCTCCACCGTCCAACAGATTATTGACATGTCTATTCAAAAACAATAAAGTCACTGCTAACACATGGTAAGTTACTTAGACTTCTCTTCTTCCTTAGTGTTGACACATAAAATCATCATCCAAATATGAAGCCAGTTGTTTTTGAAACAGTAATAATAAAAATTAAGAATGCATATATCTTGGCTATAATGAATTTCTTCTGTCTGGCATTACTAGATAGGAAATATTACAGCATATTCCAATATAAGTAAAACTTAGAGCAATGTTTAATGATATATGTATTTGAAACTTATCATCCTGAATATGTTAATAGAAAATATTCTATTATTCTAACTTTTGTCATGCTAATTTCAATTAATGATTTCTAAATAAACCAATCACTAATAATATTGTAGTGTGCACATTTAAAATGTCCTGCGGGAATGAGGCGAGAACATGAGACACAAACAAACCCACGTGTACAGGTTTATTAGAAGATTGTGCAGACGAGCTTGGTGTAAAGGTGTAAACAGAAGGGGAAGAAGAGAGCTTGGGAATGGTGTGCGTTTAGCTTTTAAAGGTTTCCCAGCACATGCGCATAAGGGGGAAAGACGTGCCCACGTCAGACGCTGATGATGGGAAAGACTATGCCCTGCGCCTGCATGTTGGGGCTTCTATGCCAGACGCTGGTGAAGCAGATGATGGGCAACTCACGCATGTGCACCTGGGATACATGCGCCAGCCTCAGAACCCGGAAGTGCAGCCTTATGGGTGGCTAAAGGAATTACAACACTAGCCAAGTTTTTTTTTGTTGTTGTTGTTGTTGTTGTTGTTGTTGTTGTTGTTTCATCAAAGGCCATTCACAAGGACATTTATTTCTAGGGAGACATTTCCAAATTCAGGGACCATTGTAAGAAATGTACTGTTGGTCCCACATGTCTTTCTATATCATTCGTGATTTTACAAGTTTTCAAGGAAGCTGTTGACATGCTTATCAGCAGTTCTAAATATGTACAAGGTATGGTAATAGGTTTCATTCCATTAATAGCTTATTTTGTTGTCTTTTTTTGAAACAGAATTTCTCTTTAGCTTTGATGCCTGTACTAGAACTAGCTGCTGTAAACCAGGCTGGCCTCAAACTTGCAGAAATACACCTTCCTCTGCCTCAGATAGGCATGTGCCACCATTGTCCACCTATTTCTGAAATCATTACAGTGACCTTTAGAAGCTAATACAAAAGCAAAAGAACAGTTGTGATGTGCAGCATATGACCACAGCAGTTTATTGTCTGCTTTCATTCACGTTGAACATAGCATTGGTGATAGTACGGTGTACTGTTCATTAATTATTTGGAAGTTAAAGCATTATTAAATGTTTGAAAACAACAATCAGTCATGGATGTGAAAGTCTCATATTACAATCCTAGATAATCAATAGGTAATTGCAAATTTTACTACAATTTTAAAGTTCAGATGAGTTATAGTTAAAGAGGGCATTAAGACCAAAAAATCTCAACTATTTTGTTTTCTAAAAGAAATCTAAACTAACCAAGGGAAATAGTTCATCTGAAAATCGTCAAGGTTATCAATACATGCAATTTGGAATATTCTCAGTATGTGTTTCTTTCTCTCTGGCCTTCCATTATTGGTTTATGAACAACTTTGTGCCATTTACCACTTACAGACTTTTTCACACTCAAGACCTTCTGTGCACTCCATGAATTCTTGTAAATTAGAAATGAACATAGTACTAATTTATAACTAACAATGTGGTTAAATGAAGTTCAGAAAATCAAATGTTTGCTATGAAAGAGAACTGAATTCAATCTGTTTTGCACAATTCTGTCATTCCTTTAGCACCATCTACAATGCTTAATTCTTTATCCTGTTCAGTCATGTTGTGTAATTTATTATCTTAATTTGAAAACAAAGAACACTGAAGTTTTTTCTTCTTTAGCTAATTATAGTAAAAATTATTTTTGACTTGAAATATATAAACTCAATTTATTTTTGTCACCACAGAATTGCATGTGATAATATTTTAATTATATATAAAATGGTAATGATATATGGAAAAACATATTTGCGGATTCCAGAGATGTTTGCTTCCTGAGATTCTATGAATGCATGCATAGTTATTTCTTTAATCTGCCTCGTTTTCATTATTTTTTAATCCCATTTTGAATTGAGCATGTAGTATTTGGCAAGCATTTCATCTATTACTGAGCCTGAACCTTTAAACACTGCTTGTTAAGAGGCTGAGTTTATTCTTTAATATGTTAATAATGCTGTCCTATTATGTTTGGCACATATGACAGTAAGATTTCTCATAATTTTCAAGGGATTAGTTCCTTAAGAAGTCAATTATTTGGCTCTTTACTTCTCTTTTTCATTAAAGTTTCCAACTGCTGCACAGTGGCACAACAGGGTCTTTGTCCACTGCTTAGAGGAACTATTTGTCAATTGTTTTCCTTCAAGGACTGCCTCCTTTGTCTGTGTTCTTCCACAGATCCAGAAAGTACCTCAACAAAGAAGAAAACTAAAAGAAAAAAATGCAATTTTTATTCCTTGAGAATTTCGTTACAGATGGAAAAGTTTTCTAGCTGTGTATTTGAAAACGTACTTAATTGAGAACTAAAGGAAAATTCATTCTGCAGTTACACTGGGGACAGAGAGAAAGAGACACTTAAAAATAGAACGTTCTAAGAAAGATAAAAAAAAGAGCCGTCTTCTGATTCTGGTAAAATGACAGTATTAGACAGGAGGCAAAAATGAAAGAGGAAGAGAGAACTTCCAGCTTAATATCTGATAAAATCAGGTTAGAAGTAGGATGCTCTTCAGAGTTTAGTAAAACCAGAAGGTATTTTTGATGTTATGTAAATTAGTCTTTGCCTTTCATAGATGAAAAAAAAATATTGCAGCCTGGAGAAAATAAATTAAGTATTTGCTCATCCTCTAGAACAATTGTCAGTGAACCACAAGGTTAGACTAAGGTATAACTAAGGTTAGCGTTGTGGCAAGTGGCTGAACATGGGAACACTGCATAACTTTTGTTGTTCAGTTAAATTTTGTTTGTGATGAGCTATTGCTCCATTGACTGTTACATACAATGATGTAGTTAATGCTATCCATTCCTACATACACAAGTCTGGGGGAGGTAATCTTCTATATTTTTTTATCTACACTCTTTCACAGTCTCCAGGTCTCTAGTGAATTTGTTGTGAATAAATTAATAAGAGATTTATGAAAGGTTTGAAAATTTTCCTTTCATACGGGATGCTAACTAAATTCTGAAAATAAAACGCTGCCTAATCCCTGTTTTGATTTATTTGTTCTTTTGCTTTTCTATCTTTGGTTCAATCACAGATAATGGTTATTAAGGGTAATGTTTTAATGTGTGGCTCATTTGTCAGCTTCATGCCAGAGTGGTGTAGTTGAAGGTGCAGCATAAAAACTTTAGCATATTTACTACGTGCCCATTTAAAGAGAAACCATTTGCTTCTCCATGGATTAGTAAGAACTATCTTACTTAGAAATAACACAATGGAAACTGAATTGCAAAAAATCCTTGTACAGGATGCATGCAATGCTGTACATACTAGAAATGTATTTCAAAAAAAGTGAATGGTCCCCAGAAGGAATAAAACATTTCCTACTTGTTGAAAAATGCATTGAGTGATGCTTCTTTCGGTGTTTACTCTTTCTATAAATGAATTTTCTTTCTGAATTCGTTCTTTAGTGGATCCAGGAGAATGTGAATGACTTACATGAGCCGACATGTTCAAAGAAGCTAGAAAAACCATTCTGAGAATAGAGAGAAACTTTTCCTAACAAAACAAAACAGTTTGTTGAAAATATAATTAACCTTGCATCCCTCTCTTCTTTGACTACACTGAAAACATATTTTCCCTTGGGAAAATATCCCTTTTTATACTCAGAGCTGAAAGATTGTGCTGTTCTCAGGGTATTGCTACATCGAGGGACAGTAACTTCAGGGTCCCCTCCTTATGTTTGTTTAGTGATGTCTGTCTTCACAGAGAGAAGGACCCACCATCTGTGGGGCAGTGGAAAATGTTATTCAGGGTTTTCAAGTTTCTTGATATCTTGATATCTGTGCTTGAAATGTCAGTAAAGCCAACTTACATTCTGTGTCAAACATACTGTATATGTTTCCATAGAATCAAATGCACTGAGTGATCTTCATATGCATTAAATATTTGCTTGATATTTTTCTAATTTTACTCCACTCATTGTTTCTCAGAATATTCATATTGAGGAATTTATAATTTTTATAATAAAAATATTACATATAGTTATGAACCACAGAGGCAATTTATGCTTATACTTAATTACTGTCACTGTAGCAAATTCATGTTGAATAGGAAATTTAAAATAATTCATTGAATGATGTCATTAGTGTTCCTTTATTACATGGAGGCTACAATGCAGAAGTATTGGGTGATATTTTCAAGTTGATTTTTCTGAACTTTGGGATTTCTTGGAAGTTTGTATAGAGACAAGAGAGGGTAGCTGGGAAGAACTAGAGGAAAAAATAGAAAGGGGTTGATGTAATTCTATCTCAATTAAAAACATACAACAAAAGGAAAGAATAAAAGCGTGGTGTAGGCCCATTCTCAGCTACCCCTATATAGCATATATCTACCCATGTCTATTGTCTATGACAGTTTACACAGGATTTTACTTCTAATCTGAATGGCTTAACTCTGCAAACACATGTGAATACAATAGACAAAGGTAATTTTTCAAGGGCACTTATTAAGAAAAAATAGTGATATTAAATTTTATATATTTTATATGTAGGCTGCTCCAGTACATATCCTCAGAGGGGTTTGCTGAGAAAGTTACTTTGGACAGGATGACACATAAATTTAGGCCAACTTCTCTGTGAGGCAGCATAATAATTAGTAAATCAATGAATGGGAAACTATATTTCTGTTCCAGGTGAAAAGAAATGTGTGAACATGTATTGCACACACTTGTGTGCTCTTAAACAAGCATGGAAAAGGGAAAAACATCAAAAACACAGAAGAGAGAATCTGTCCTACTTTATTTTCCAGATACTGAGATAGCTAGGTGAAAGCGAGCTGGCTGCTAATGAGAATTTTCTTGTCCTAAAATTAATCATTGTCTTGTCATTAGCTCCATTTTGAGAATTATTGGGAACCTTCTATACTTATCTAAACTGAAGCAAATAAAAATAGTATCATAAAGGACTACAGAGAGACATAACTTCCAATTTTCAAATTTCACTCTATGTCTTTTAAAATATCGAGTTAATCAAAAATATTTTAAAATACTATTACGATTTATTTGACTAAACCTGGTAAAGATAACCTCTAAACCCACTTTCAATCACTTTATTTAAAGAGTAGTCAGTTATTTAATTGCTTAAAGTTTTTACTTTATTTCACCCCCATATGGTGTGTGTGTGTGTGTGTGTGTGTGTGTGTGTGTGTGTGTGTGTGTGTAGTGAGTAAAGGATTTTATTTTTATGAGCACCAGACATTCTTGATTTTGCTTGCACTATTTTGGTAAGAATGCCCCTACGAGGGGAAGGGCCTTGGTCATGCCTTGAAGGAAAGCTTCAGACTTTGATGACTCTGCATGGAAAGTCTTACCTTTTCTGAGCAGTGGGTGGGGTAGCGGGGTGGGGGAAGGTGGAGGAAGTGGGAGGAGGTGGGAATGGGCATAGCTATGTAAAATGAGAAAAGATTATTTTTAAAAAATCTTACTAAAAATTTATTATCTAAAACAAAACCAGAATGCCCATATGCAATGTACTATATGCTTATTTAGCAGACATTTATCAATTGAAAGAAAACTGGGGTGAAGTCAGACAAGCCCCGATTCTTCTTTGGTTGTATGAAAACAGTTAAAAAAAAAAAACAAAACAAAAAACCAGCAAGTGAGCAAGTGCTAGAATGATGTTCCACGATGTTCCATGATGATGTAATGATTAATGGTTTACTGTGACAAGAAGGAAACTAAAAACTCTGAGGAGTACTGAATGAAATAGCACACTAAGGCAATAGTGAATATCTGTTTCTTAGTATAACTGTCAATTAGTGAAGCAAATTGGAATGCCCAAAACAGAACCTGATAAATCGAGCTTATGTGTATTCCTAAATCTATAATCTGTATTTTGTCAAATCCGTCCCTCCTTAATGCTTTCTGCATCAAGACAGAAATATTTGGAGTGTTATAAAAAGTCCCAATAACTCTTCCCCAACACTGTGGCATCTCATCGAATTCTACCACTGTTTTTACTGCCTCTCTTCTTTCCTTAGATGCTCGCTTTAATTTCACATCATTGTTACACACCATGGATTGAATTCTTTCTCAATACCTTTTGCTTTGTTTGCTTTTTTTTCCTCTTTCAACTTGCCTTTTTAAAGGGTGGATATTAAAACTATGACTTCTATTAAATTCAGTTTTTCACCTGCAATTACTCTCATGGCTAGATAATAAACAAAACAACAGATGCTCATGACTGTTAATAAATTTACATTAAATGCCTGTAACAGAGGTTGAGAATGTCCCTTAATATTGTATTTCATTTTTCTGCTGCACACACTCTTGTCATTCTCCCTGGCCATAAATCATCATCTTCTTGCCAGTCCTCAGCCACATTTGACAACCTTTAGCATTTTATTGGCAACCTCAATTTGTTCTGCATATCAAGTCCCCCATCAGTACTTTTAACATTGTGCACTTTTCCTTTATCCTGTTGCTATAAAGAACCCATTCAGGCTTGATGGCTGCTTTATACAATCATGTTCATAATGTGACTCTGCCTTTGATCTATTACCCTGGTGTGTTTACCTTGAGCATTACTTATTATCTCTTTGTCCTTTACAACATTACTCTTTGGTATAACATATGCTAAAATTTATTCAACCTTAAAACGTCCCTCTTACGCCCCTAATTATCTCCCTTTCTCTATTATCTTTCCTTCCCTGCCAGAACAACACTGTGAAAGACTTAATCACTCCTTCCCCCCTTGCCCTACTCTTTCTCTTTAACCCATCTCAGTCATATTTTGTAGGCCTTTATAATGAGATATCTCCCAATAAAGTCATTAATGGCATCTGCAAGCATTTGCGCTAATAAAGACTCATCCTCCCACACAAATGGTCTGCATTTGTGGACACTCCTATAAACAATGTCTTCTTTTCACTATTTTCTTATTTCCGTAGTGAGTTTGTGTGGGAGGACTGGTAATTCAGTACACTGTCAGCAGATAATAGATTATTATTAAATATACAGTGACAATGCTGACACTTGGTCTCCATTTGACTTTTCCCTTTACCCAAATCATTCATTCTTCCAACAGCTGTGTGACTGTCTCTCTGGTAGCTCTCAGTGTTTCTGGCATACATATGAATCCCAGTCACTTATATACTGATAGCCATGATAACCCTTACCAAGTGTCCTTATACAGATATGCATTTTCCATATGCTTTTATAAATAATTCATAAAATAGTATGCTGATTATCCTTTGGTTTCTTGGTGGGAGGATAATCCATTTACTCCAATATGTAAGACATATGGATAACTAGTGTATTTTGTTAGATCCTGTATCTAGGAGTGATTTGCTTTTTACAAATATTTGTTTATTGGATACAAAAAATCAATAACATATTTTCTTTTTAGCATGCTACTTTAGAATATAATGATGTTTACACTAATGCCAACATTTTTTAAGCAGTATTTACCTTATCTTTGCTTTTTGCTTTGATCTTTTTAGAAACCTTTTTTATCATTTTTATTGCACTATACACTTTTCTCCACTCCCCTCCCTTCCTTCCCCTCCTCTTCTACCCTTTCCTATGATGTCCACACTCCCAGTTTACTCAGTAGATCTTGTCTTTTTCTCATTCCTATGAAGACTCATGTATGTCTCTCTTAGGGTCTTTGTTATCTAGGTCTTCCCTACACTGAATAATTCATTTTTCTATATTATTTTTTAAAATAAAATCATATTGAAAATTTAAATTGTCCACTTAAAAATGGAATCCTTTAGTTAGCAAGTAATTTATGTAATCGGCACCATAAGATCAGTTTAGTATTTATTTTACTTCTTTCTGAGGCATATGATGGCATTTGGCTTTTTTACTTCTTCTGGCAACACCAGTACACCTCTTCCTTACTGCAGAAGGCAACTATGCTGAATTATTTCATGTCTAAATCATGTGCCCAGATGATTCTGCAAGTGACATTTTAATGTCTTTTTTTTTCAGGTAGTACTTTCAAAGAATTGGGTCTACATTTTTCAAGGATAATAATAAACTATGTCACTCATTTCTTAGTTAATGACCTTAAGTTTATAAAGAAAATAAGTACCAAATAATAAAATATTTTTTGACTGATGGAGGTAATTCAATAAGTAGTCAATTAACTCTTTTGTGAGAAATTATAATCCTTTAGGTTCATGTTGATTCACCTGTCAGAAAACATATTTACCCTGAAATAATTTTGAGATGTTATGTTTCAAAGAGCAAAATAGAATGAAATATTGTAAACTTTTGGTAGATATTTTGTTACCAATAAAAAATATTTTTCTTTAGTAATTAGACCATTTAAATAATCATAATAAAATAGTAGAATTTTGGTAATTTATAATATAAATAAATAAATTTATAAATAAGAAATTTATTTCTCACAATTCTGTAGTCTAAGAAATTTGAAAACAAAGTCAAGTCAACTTGAATTCATTCATTCTTGATAATTAAACATCCAATTCACTTCTAGAAGCCAAATATAACAGATTTTATTACCTTGGTATGTACAAATGGAATTCTCTATCTATCTGTCTGTCTGTCTGTCTGTCTATTATCTACTTATATATCTATCTATATTCCTGTCTGTCTATCTATTAACTATGTATGTAAGCATCTATCTATCTATTTATCTATCTATCTATTATCTATCTATCCATCTGTCGTCTTTCTAGGGATTGGTCTACCTTAATCCTTTCTCCAATACCCCATGCTCCCTTGCAACCCTCTCAATATTGATCTTGATTTTGTTGTTGCTCTTGTTTTTTTTTGTTGTTGTTATTTTTTTTTCAAGACAGGGTTTCTCTGTGTAGCTCTGGTTGTCCTGCAACTCACTTTGTAGACCAGACTGACCTCAAATTCAGGGATTTGCCTGCCTCTGGCTCCCCAACGTTGGGTTTAAGGTCATGTGCCACCATGCCTTGTTACTCTTGTTTTTAAGAAGGGGTGTCTCTGTGTAGCTCAGAATGGCTTTGAACTCTTCTTAATCTCCTACCTTAGTTTTACCAGTGGTGGTATTGCAAGAACATAGTACCATGTTTCCTTTCTGATTCAATTTCAAGCACAATTGCGGCACATTGTTTATGTTGTTTCACATCCAGCTTGATGCTCTAGCATTATGTTGTGAAAATAGTTCCCTATGATATACAAAATGGTCCTTAGCTTTTTAATGAGGTTGGACATATATTTCAAGTGATGATATGTGTGATTCACTTAATGCTCCACAAAAGCTTCTTGCTTCCAACATTTTCTATAACTGGAAGGTAGCATAGCATTAATCTTACATGGTAAATGAATACTCAACGAAACATATTTTCAAATGCAATCACTGCATTCAAAGGAATGTCATTTATTATAATGTGAGTAAATACTTCTAAAAACTGTCCACAGAGAATGATTCTACTTTTAGCAAAGTATGGAGTTGTTGATTCACACATATGCTTCTTTAGGGAGCGTACAAACATAACTGAAGTATACTTTAATGGCTTACCATATTGGAAAAACAAAGATAGAAAGGATCAGGAGAGTAGATTTTTCTCTCCTGAATGTGGACACTTCTCTGAAAACCTAGGATTAAATTTCACAGTTGTTAGCACCAGAATAATGGCAGAGACATCTTAGGCTCCTAGTGATAG
Organism: Ellobius talpinus; assembly: GCA_001685095.1. Classification (NCBI taxonomy): domain Eukaryota; kingdom Metazoa; phylum Chordata; class Mammalia; order Rodentia; family Cricetidae; genus Ellobius; species Ellobius talpinus. The sequence continues at coordinate 24,691 of LOJH01003883.1, forward strand.
TCATCATCATGAACTGAAGAAAATATAAAGCTATAAAATCTTGTTAAACTTCAGGAGATAAAATTCTGCAATACCAATTTCAAATAAAAACACAGAACATTAAAACTAAATATGGCACACCACACATGTTGAAATGTTAGGATACATCTGAGATACAGATATATACTGACATCTTAATTACAGCTACCAGTGTTATCTGACAGCAGTTCTTGACAACATATACTAAGGAGAGAGATTGCTAGTGAATATAAGTCCCTGTCAGACCTGAAAATCTCCCAGACATTGTCAGAGCAGGCTCTTAGTAATTATTAGAAGACTCTCTTCTGAACTAAGTTAATTGTAGAGATGTAGGTAGGGAATACAACATGTCTGTAGTCAGTGATTTTACTTTACTGATTTTGAAAGAGATGTCCCCTTAGCTATATTACCTTCTTAAAGCATGCAGTCTTTCATGCTTTACTGAAATAAAGCTATATTTCTATACCACTAATATTGTATAGGTTTATCTTACATCATATGTACAGTATAAAATAATAAAGAATTTTGTGTATGTGAATGAGCATATCCATACGTAGATGATGACAGATAGATAGATGAATGCATAGGCAGATTATAGAAGGATAGACAGAGAGATAGATGGACAGATACATGCTAACACACACATTCTGCTTTGCTTCTGTTTGATACTTATTAGGTATAGAAAACATACTTGATCTTGCCTCTCAATCAAAAATTGCTTTAACTGTATTTTATTGACATAAACTAACAAGGAATTTAAAAAGATTAATGAAATGTTTTGTTTTGTTAATTAACTGCTATGTGTCAGTCCATCTTTCTGTTGCAAAAGCTTTGCTTCTTTACTAGGCTATCCCACTGCACTAAGAAGCAATGTGACCCTGGCTTAGGCATCAGAAGAATTTGTAAATCACCTGTTACAAGGAAAGAACTATGATGATTATATATATTATACAATTATATTATCTTATTTTATAACAATTATGTTATTTTACAATATATTAATTTAACATTTGCACTAATGATATCCATTTGGAAAATACTTTAACTATTTGTTTTATTTCTATATTGACATATAGACTCTAGTTAAAGTTTTTATATCCAAGAATCTAAGCCAATATATTAAGAACACACAATAAAACACCAAAGGAAGTTTAAACTCACATAAACAGTTACACTTTTTCTTCTATACTAAATGTTTGGACTCTTGTCTAGCGGTAGTGGCTCAGGCCTTTAACCCCAGCACCCGAGAAGCAGGAGCAGTTGGATCTCTGTGAGTTTGAGGTGAGCCTGGTCTACAAGAGTTAGTTCCAGGACAGTTAGGGCTGTTACACAGAGAAAACCTGTCTCAAAAAGCCAAAAAAAAGTTTGGACTCATCAATTTTTTTGCATTATATATATATATATATAATATGTATGTGTGTCTGTCTATATATATATATATATATATATGAAGCTATACATTGCCTTGTAGTTACTTAAATACTTTTACCAATTGATTATTCTTGTCTATAGGAAAATGAAAGAGACTGGATGCTCTGGCTCCTTTATCTTCCTAGTTCTCTGTGTAAGAAGCTCAGCAGTCCAAGCATGCGAATGTCAGCCATATTGCTATACCTCCTTGGAAGTAATGGAGAAAGTCTTTTGCAGCTGTAGTATGAAGAAAAATGAATATTGATAGTACTGCTTGGGAATAATAAAAGAAATAGACTACAAAGAATTTTTGTAATCTTGATTTCGTTAACTATGGATGATAAGATTTGTTATATAACGTTCTCCCCTTCTCACACCATTAGGATCCGTACTTACTGATTTATTTCTTCACGACAGCATGCAGAGAACTTTTACTATCATCAGTGCATCAGTGATGCTACAGTTGAAATGTGGAAATTTTCAGCAACATTCAGAAGAAGCTGCAAATTCATAAGAAGCATTTGGTATTTGTAGCACATAATATAGCTTCAGTGTCTGGCTGCATGAGATGTGTGGTGCCGTATTGTAAAGTCTTCTTCATTGTTCGGGACTTTGAGGGACTTGTCTACAAAAGTTTCTTCTGTATATCCTAGCTTAAAATTCATGTCTATTTTATGAAATGATTTTGTGTGGATACGTGACTCGTTAAGAACTTCTGATTTCAGTCACATAATAAAATGTCACCTGAATTATAATAGCTTTTGATGACAATTCAGTTTTTAAAGAGTGATAGGATCGGCTCAAATGTTTTCAGTAAAAGGTGAACATTTCACTTGAAATAAAAAAGAAAGAAATGTCATATTAATAGAGGACTATATCTCCACTAGCATCCCTATATTTTATATGGGGCAGAGTTTAGAGAAAACTAATGATTTTTGTCTTTGAGGCCCATTAGGAGTCCATTATTTGGAGGTGTAGCAGAACATGAGCTCCACATGGGTTCTGGCTATCAGGGGGCTTCCCTGGTACTCTGCAGACACATAATCAGCAGTAGACCGTGGACAGAGGTGGCCTGGCCCAACTTAAACAGAAAAAAAATAACAATATTGAAAACAAACAACAAAACGAAAACAAGGTATAATGGACTGCAGGACAGTGACTCCAAACAGAAAACTCAGCAACTTTAGCTTTATAAGAAGGGCACTCAATATCTCAGTCTTTGGAGAACTCAAATAAGATTCAGTGCCTCAAGCACTGATCCACACTGAAGTAACTAATGAGGTAATGGGTAAGCTAAGGTTGAATGGAAGCAGGTAGAATCCTAGCTGAAAATTTTATTGTAAGAAGAGTTTTGTTGGTGGTGCTGATGTTTTGTTTGTGTTTATTTTGCAGTGGTTGTGGTTCCTTGAGCTAAGGAATCTGATCCTATGTGTTCTAAATATGAGTGACATACTAAAGACAGAAAAGACATAGACAATAGGTTGGGTGAAGGGAAATAAAGTAAGAGAAATTGGTAATATGATAGATATGAACCCAATGAGCTTTTCCGGTTACCAGGGCTAGATTTAATTGACGTCAAAGATTAAGGTTGAGGGAAGAGAAAAAGAATCGTGCGCAGAACTGCCATCAGTCAGCCCACTGCCAACTTTGCAGAAAGGTACAATTGCTGCCGGATTTCCTTTGTGAAAAGGAGTTCTGAGTCAAGGTTTCCGAACACTCTCTGTCAGGCACAGGATAGGCAGACAACTCCAACTGGGCCTAACAACTACATTCTGACATTCAGTAAAGCAAGGGTGTGGGCAAGTCATAGCAGGGTTTAATACTACATTGTTTTTGGAAAAGGCTAGAAATCAGGGTGAGAAAACCATTGATACGTGTGGACAATGTCACAGGAAAGAGTGCACTAATTTATAGAATTCAGATCATCAACTGACTCCAGCATAGAGTGACATGCACTATTAACCCCAAAATTTAAGAGACAGGGGGTAGGAGCAAGAGGCTTAGGCACTAGGAAATCAGGATCATCCGGGAAGAGAATAAACATAAATACTTAGGAAACAGTTTGACATCGTGTTTCTTTAGCAAAAGAGTAGAGCCCTGGGTTTTTAACCAGCTTTAGGGTGTTGTTATGCATCCAGCCATACCTGTCTTGCCAGTCTGGCAACATTGACCCTGTTTGGTCTGATTGATTGTTTTGTAGTTAAATTGTTGATGATGTTTCTCTGCCAGTAGCATTATGGAAAGTAGGTAGCAGGGAGGAAGCTTCTTTTGTAGTTTCAGCTCAAGTTCTAATTTAAACTTTTCAAACAAAGTATGAGGCGCCTTCAGCAATGGGATTTTCCATATTTCTTGGTGAGTATTTAAGAGTAAAGGCTAATGTTTGCATTTCTGAAGAGACTTCTGGTGGGCATTCCTGACCAATGAGTCACAGGAATGTTTCTCTTATCTGGCTGGCACTGTGGTTCTGGGAGTGACAATATCCATTAACACGGGGCATCTCTATCTAAACTTCATAAAATTATGTTTTATTCTTAGGCTAAAAGGTATATATATTCATATTAATTTTCATGCATCCTTAGTTTTCCTTCATACTTTCTGGCATTTTCATAGTGTTATGAGGAAAACAAATAGTCGGTCCAGTATTTGTTATTTTAGAAAACAAGTTATTGAGGAAATATTGTCAATTAAAGTAGAGAACAGCAGTCATCTTGTAATGTTTTTCCTTTGGTTCCATCTCTTACTTGGATATAGGGATATTTTATGATCAGAGAAGAGGTCTTCCCAGAGTGTAAAAGGTCTTTCTTTGAACTTCTGTTTGGCTTATGAAATTGTGAATAATAGCATTAGGTAAGCCAAACAATAGCATGAACATCCGGGAAGTTTTTCTTGAAGCAAGATTTACACAGCAATGAAAATTACTCAGTCCCATCATTGAGAATGAAACTGGAGAGCAGAGGATGCTGTATGAATCACTTGTGTACAATGATATTGAATGCAAATTCATTTCTCTTCACAGTGGTTTGCATTAGATGCCTACCAAATTGAACCTCCTCCTCCTCTACTTTGAGGCAATTTTAGGAAGCATACCAGTAACTGGATTAGATTATCATAGTGTGAGATCATCTCCAGAGGAGGACTGTCAGGAGAGGTGATGAGTGTCTTTCCATAATGAAAAGGATGAGAAGTACGCTAGCTACCTTCTGGGAATAGGGGAAGCTACCATGCCTCATCTAAACAGAAAATGAAGACCATCACAGAAAATAGCAATTGTAAGATATGCAGAGACGAATAGAACATGGGTATCCCAGCCCCAACAGATCCGTCTACATCACAGCTCCTGCTTTTATGGCTCAGGGGACATCATGAGGATTGTATGAGCCAGAATACCAGAAATCCTTCTGCGAACATTATCTCCTAGAATTTTGCTACACAAACAAAATATGAAAAATATGAATATCAATAAAGATGTCAACATGGAAGAGGAACATTGTTACAGGGTCCCATCCCTAGAAACTGAGCCATATGGAACTATTGATTCCTGGGAAAGGTGAATTAGCCTCTTTGGGGATGAGCACCCATTACTTATGGCCTTCCTTGATGCCATATACACACAAACAACAGAAATAGAGTCAACGGGCTATTTATATCCATTTGTGCATACACACCTATATGTATATATAACATATTACTAAAATTTGACAGCTATAATTAAAGAAAAAGAGGCTGTCAGCTTGAGAATAGGCAGACATAGACAAGGCTCTATGGAGAGTAGCTGGAAGGAACAAGGGAAAGGGATAGTGAGGAAAGGGAGGTGGGAAGTAACATAATTGAAATTTCCTTAAAAACATTTAAAATAAGATAAAAACTGTTTTCATACAAAATAAATAAAAAAACACATTTTGAGAAAATGCGAATTGGTACAAAGAGGAAAACTCTCGTGATAATATGAGTGCTTTCATGGACTGTGTACATTGTGTATAAATATCTGCACTACTATTACACCAGTAGCTGCTGCATTACGTACATATGCTTGCTCAAGATGACATGTGTAGACCTTGAACACAGTAGCTACATCTCAGTAATGGTGGAACTATAGTCAAAATCAACACCCTTAATTTTCTGTCACATCAAACTCTTTTGACGATGTGACTGAAATTGTTTGTGTACCCATCTCACACAAAGGAACTCTAACATACTTGGGTAGCAATTGGAATAAGCATCAAGAGACATGAATGAGTCTATTTAAACAGAAAAACAACAGAACAAAATTGGCAGGAAACAAATTAAATTTACTTGGAAAGTAAAGAGCTACATATGTTTATCATCAAAATCTTTTTAAAGAGACTTCACCAATGATGATCTATTAAACAAGTTGATTGGTCTTCTGTAATTTTTATTCTATAAGTGATATGCCACTGTGTCTCTGGATATAGATAATTCTATCCTATTTAATGAAAAATTACAAGTAGGTATACTTTAAATACTCTAATTGTATCTATGAGAGATTTTATGTTATCATGGATATTTATCATATGCTGGTGCTTTCAATATTTTAGGTGAAAGTTATATTACATTGTTAAAGAAAAAATAATTCTCACTCAAAATTTTAAATTTTTATATACTAGAAAATAGTTTTAAGTCATAATTTACTTTTTCTTATATATATTTACATGGAGTGAAATATTTGGATGTGATTTTCTCTGTATGAGAATGGCTCATTTTTCTAATATTGATATATATCAGTGTGTTGAAATGACTGTTCCTTTATTTTCTTTCACTTCAACAAGGGTGTAGCTGATTACAATAGCCATAAAAATCAGGCCATAAATTATTACAGTGTGTTCCAACATATCTGCAGAGTTGACATTGCACTCTACAGAATATCCATTGTGCCAGAATTGTCCTGAGTGCACAAGTGACAAACTGCAGAGAAATGGTGTTCCTTAAATGTGTTTCTCATTGATAGTATCAACAATATGGCACTCCTAAAATCATTTAAATTCCTACCTCACAAATGAGCTCAGACATCCTCAGCTTATGAAAAGTATTGTCATACATCTAGAGAAGATATGGGGATATTATGCATGAAATTGACAAAGAATAACCTTAGTTAATAATAGTAATGATAACAATGTCAATTATGATGATGATAAAGCCTTGGTGAGCCAGCTTGGGTTACATAGTCAGGCTCTGTCTCAAAGCAAACAACACATAAGCAAATGAATAATTCTAGAGATTTTACAGGTGCCTAATCAATTTATGAAAATTTTTAGAGTAAGTCTAGAGTAAAATGAACAAATAAGATGTGATAATTCTAAGATGAGCAGAAAAATCTGAAATAAGAACAAGAATATAATTTCATATTTTCTCATATATTTTATAAATAACAAACTTAACCTGATGAAATTTTATGAGCAATGGTAGTCAGGGGAAAAATCTTGAAAGTCCTTCGTGAGCACTGAACAACGAAGACCTTTTCAGTGCAGTATTGAGCTGTGTAACATAGGACTCTGGGTAATGTTCAAGTCACTGAGAAGGAACAAGTGGAAAGGTACAAATTACATTGTCTTTCTGTGACTAAAAATGTTAAGTTCTCTAGAGAAATAAATGAGGTAAAGGAAACTACTACTTAAAAATAATAATTAAGTATGCATAGAGTATTATGTCACACACTCATTGATCTAAATCAACATTCATAGAGTCTTACTGGTGAGGGTTTAAGAAGGACTGTGTGTTACCAAATTTCAAGTCTTATTTTTTTTTTTATTTTAGGAAAAATAGCAGGAAAGTATTTTGTATTTTAATGGAACCTATGTCTTTCTTGATGCTACATCTAAAATGCTATTATTTGTGTAATAACTCTGGACTTTGGGGATGAAGGAGGATATGGCAGTTGCCATGCCAACATGAGACATAGAAGTCAGATCTCTATAACCCAATTTAAAATGAGCCCAGATTTAGCTGGAGACCCTACCTCAATAATAAAGTGGAAAGAAATAAGAAAGACATCAACATTAACTTTGGGCCTCCATACACATACATGCATACATACATACATGAACCAACAAACACATGTATGTCCAAATACATTAGCAGTTATATGTACAGGTCACATAAATGTGTGACAAAAATATTAGGAGTATTTTTTAAAAATTCTCAAAGTTTTTGTGATTATTCCTGTGACCACACCACTTGACCTACAATTAAGATAGGAACACAGTGATATTTTTCTTTGATTAAAGATAATGGCATTATATAATGATAAATATCCATCTCTGCTTCAAAAGATTTAAAAAGTAGAAAATTTATCAGCATAATGCCCAAAGTAGGAAAGTGACTGTGGGGCTGCAGGAATGGGAGATGGGGAAATAGCTCCAAAAAGAAGATAATATCCTCAGCCCCAAACCAGTGAATGTTATCTGACATAACAAATGTGTTGAGGCAGGGCAATGGTGGCACATGTCTTTAATCACAGCATGCAGGAGGCAGAGGCAATTGTATCTCTGAGTTCAACAACAGTCTCATCTACAGAATGAGTTCTAGGACAGTCAGAGAGATACACAGAGAAACTCTGTGTGGGGGTGGGGAATGGGCAAAGATGTTGATGTAATTGAAGACATGACCTTAGATAGGGAGTGTATCCTAAATTATCCCAGGATGATTAGGTCAGTTATCTTGAATTAATTAAATTAATTAATGGATACAGCCAAATGTCTGCAGCACCACAAAGGAACAGGAGCAACGAGGTACAACAGAACGGAAATTAAATAGATTCAACTCCTAAAAGGAGGTTGTGTGCTGTTTCTGAAGACTAGGATTGAATGGGAAGACATAAGAATAGCGTTGTATATACCTGGAAGGCAGAGCAAGAGATGCTAGTAAGTGTTAGGAGTAAAGAAGATCCTCACAGCCTATAGCTCTCAGGGATTGAGTCACAGATCTCACCCGCAAAGAGACTGAGATTGAACGTGCACTCTTTCACTAGAGCGGGTAGGATGTGAGAGCTTCTCGGTGACTCTGATCTCAGTTGTCTCTGACCCTCCAATAAAAACCAATAAAGTTTAACCTTCCATTTGTCCCACAGAAGCAAGTTCTACAGTGAATAATATTTAAGGACAAAATATCTAGCAACTTCTTATATCAGCATTAGAAAATGAAATACAGCAGTCGAGAAAGCCTATACTAAAGAAATGTTTTCCTTTAAAGCATGAAAGATTGAAATGTACATATGGACAACAGTATGGTAGTTATATAAGAATTAATACCAATTTAAACATATTAACAATCATGGCGTCAAAATAGTAATCCCCATAATAACCACATATTCAGTATCATTAGATATACAGACTGAGATAAGAAAATGGCAGATGTGTAGGGTCTACTTAGGTTAGCCCATTTAGTTTTTGAAATACGGAAACATCATAAGCTATTGCCAAAGGTATTGGTTATTTTCTATAACCAAGATTCAATTTAGTATTAATGTCATTATTTTGAATTATTTATGAGAATAATTCTTTCTGTATTTGAAATGATCAATATGAATGCAATATTTTTATATAAATATTACTAGGGTGATTAAAATATTACAAATGACTAGTATGGTCTGTCTTCTCTATGTGAAAGTTGAAATAAAATACTTTACAGATCATATTCACTTTATTTAAAACATGAATTAACACAATCTTAGCAGTATGTATAAAAGGAGGAGAAGTAATATATTTAAGGATGTTTTACTGTTTGGAATGCTTAAGTTGGATTCCATCTGGGGTCCTAATGCTGGATGAGTAAAACTGAAGCCTGTCTGTCTCTGCTCCATTGGTGAGCACAATTCTTTTCGTTTCTATATTTCAGACGATTGCTAAAACCACACAACCTTGTCTTTGCAATTCAAACTGTTTTTTTTCATATTTCTGACTGAGTTGTCTAGATCCCAAGGCTATCTCTTCATTTTCCCAATAGGCAATTATGAAAGGCTAAATAGAAAAAAAATAATACCTAGAAAATCCCAAGTTCTTTCCAGTACATTGTCAATAGAATAGCTTACACAATGTTTTTTAACTAGCAATTTGAAATAATGTATTTTGACCTAAAAGCAATGGAAGATAAGGTCTCAGATGTTGTGAAAGAAAAGATAAGACTGTAAGTTCAAGGTTGTTTTTGCAAATACTTAAAAACAAGTTCTTATTAACAGAAATAATAAAACTGAATGGCAGATTTTAGATAACGCCAGTTTTGCTAGATGGCTTAAATTATGCAGCTCTATTAAATCTTCCTTGCAGCATAGTTAAAGCATTTTATATGTAGTAAATATGCAACCATTTAAAATTATATTTAGTTCAGGAGGCTAGTCTCAGTGATTGAATTCAAAATTAAAATGACAACACCAGTGAAGATAATAGAAGAAATTTGTTAAGAACAGAATATCAATTTTATCTTTAAAAATGTAGAAAAACACAATCCTTGGGTGCTGTTTCTCTACAGAACACAAATAATGTGTTAGTAATGTTTAAGAATAAGGATTATAAAAACAATATTATTATAGTCTGCTGTGATTCAATTGTAATGATATTCATCATGAATATTTGTGAATTAACATAGACTAATTTAAAGACAGGAAGATTATGATTCTCTGGCATTTAAGAATCTATTAAAGTAGTATGCAATGAGTAAAATAAAAGTAAGTCATTTAAACATTAGTAATTATGTAATATGTGTTTGTCAAAATCATCAGAGTGTACATAGAATAGTGAAAGAAAATTACACTGAGACATAACTACAATTAGATTCACACTTCTTAGTCATTTTCCTAAAGGCAAATGTTTATTTAACATTTTGTCTCATTTTAAAAAGTTCTTTTTATACACCAGGGATACCATTAAAAGTATTAAACATATTAAAGCATAGTTCCTACTAAAAGTCAAAGGCAGGAGAACAGAGTACCAAAGGTATTATTTGTTGAAATGCTGTTTGCTGTGATTATTCTCCCACATACATATTTAGCTATTTGTTTTATACCAATAAATTATAATAATTAGTAGTAAAGAAATCCCTAATGTAGATCTTGTGAATGTACATGTTGTGACTCTACTCCATAAAATTAACTGCAAGTATTGAAGATTATTCTCTATAATACAGCTGACTTTACTTAAGTTATTTAAAAGGATTAATGGGTAAGACCGACGTATCTCTTAGAAAAGTAAGGTTTCAGGATCAAATTTTGACAATTTTCAGTATCTTATCTTTCAATTTTCAAGAAATTTCAGACTTAAAACCCCATACGTAATAATGGCTTAACTTTATAAATAAATTTATATAAGGATTGGTGCTGGAGGATTGACTATTTTGACCTTTAAAAATAACTTTATATTCCTTTCCATCTTACTATCCAATTTCCTAGGATCAGTAACTGCTCTCTGTGAACCTTTTGCTTTACTTATCTCTAAAATTCCTGCTGGTCATTAAAACCTTACCATGGACAATAACTGTGACTATGCTTCAGTGTTGTTAAATTAACTAATTATTTCACAAACGTGTATAATTCATCTTTCCCCACACTCTCTTATCCCTTTCTTCTCTATCAGTCAGCCCAGTTTTCTGTATATTCTTTGCCAGGTCCATGACTTCTATTTGGTTTCATGGTCTATTGACTTGGAATGTGACTACTTGCAGGATCACTGGGTCAGGAAAATCTGCTAGAGAATGCAGAGTAAGCAATGCATACATTGAAGGTGGTGACTCCCACTTTTTCTAAATTCATAACGAATGTGTTGTTTGATCTCTGTACCCCTTCCCCACAAATATACATCTTCTCATGCCCTCTTTAATGTGCTCATCCAGCAGAGTGAATCAAAAACAAATTAAGAGTTTTGTACTCCCAGAAGAGCATGATCATTGGAAGCAGAGTTCTATGATTCTTCCCCATGGTGAAAATTCATCCTTCAAGAAATAAACCCTGAATGTGGTAACTAATAAAAATAACAAGCCTCGGAGAAAAAGTAGGATGTTCCAATTAATAGCTCAAGATTTACTTGTTTTATGTTGTATAAATGAGTGTTTTTACTGCATGTGTGTTTGTGGTCTACCAAGTGCTTGTCTGGTGGCTCCTAAGGTCAGAAGAGGGTGTTTACAGATGCTTATACTGAGCCATCATGGGAATGCTGGGAACCTGGACTCTGGTACTCTGCAAGAGCAGCAAACATTCTTAACCATGATCTGAGACAACTCTTCAGCTCATATAACTTTCCAATTCTCAAGGAACTTGCCTAGACTACAAAAGAGAGTTATTTAAAGACCAAGTCAAGAGATTTCAAATTGTCTAAGCCAGAACAAGTATTATAGAAAGCTCTGTTTTTAGTCAAGTTGCTCCCTTGTTATTTATATAATAGTATATTTAGTAAAATAAGAGTGCAGTTTTTGATATTGCTGTCTATTGCTGTGCTAAAAACTTCAACCAAAAGCAACTTGAGAGTGAATTCATTTGGCTTGCATATTAAATTCCATTATCTAGGGAAACTAAGGCAAGAACACTACCCAAAGTGCACTGAACCCTATAACATAAAACAAGAAAAAAATGCCTCCACACATGTTCCTATGGGCCAAGTTGAAGACTGAATTTTTAAATTGGAATTCTCTCTAACCAGGTGACCTTATCTTGTGCCGTGTTGGTAAAAAACTAAACAGCCTAGGCAGGAATCAGGCTTCAAAAATAATGGCACAGCCATAAACAGAGGTGTAGTTGAGGCATATTAAAGAGGAAATACTTGTAGATGTATAATAGTAAGATGTTCAAATATCAACAATAAAACAGAGAACAAAAGTAAAATACAAGAGGAGGAAAATTTGCTTTGAACGTACTGAGTTTAGAACTTCAGAACAAGAGCAAATTACAGCGTCTGTTCGGTGTCAGCATGATGTTGTTATGGATCAACAGGTTCATGGACACTGTGCAGCCCAATACTGGGCTTATCTGGGTGTTAATGGGAATGGTCCTTGAAAGTAAAACCTTAAATCAGTGATGCTTTTAAGTGGGTTGTAAGAGGTACATGGAATTGCAGTTCAGAAGAAGGAAGCTAACAAGTGGGTTTGTGCATTAATATTACCCATAGAAATTGCCTTTTCCAATCCTACTAACACTGTAGGACAGAGATAGTGGAGGATGTCATGCTATTTTGGAAACTAATGTGCTTTGTAGGCTTACAACAGAAGGTAGTTACTTTTTATCTGTTTTATTGTACTCTTTTCCCATATAACTCTGAACTGCTAAATGTGCTAATCCTCTCAGGCCTGTCTTGGCTATCTACAAAACACTATACATAGAAAGTCAGTTTGTGGTCCAGTTCCCACCGTATCCCAAAAGAAGATATCTTAACCTTATCAGAAGAAGTTCAAGTAGAACCATAACTCTATTATTCCCATATGCTGCCCAATTTGTTAACACTGTGAAATTACACAAGGGTGCCATTTTTTCTATAGTAAACTTATAAAAAAAAAACACACCTAAGACTATTGCTTAGTTAAAAATCCATGGGAAGAAAAGTGTTGATTTCCTTGTCTTATACAGGCTTATACTTTTATAATCTTGTGCAAACATTAGGACATTTCTGGATTTGAAGTTTCTGAA